>RANZ01000124.1:0-72970 GCA_009805285.1 Neurospora terricola FGSC 1889 | reverse complement strand
GGCGGATGGCGGAGGCGCGGGCAACGGCGGCCTGGAGGAGATCGGAGCGGTAGCCGGCGACCTGGCGGGCGATGGCCTTGTAGGTCCTATACGGGTTCGCATCATGTCAGCAATTCCTTCCGTGCTGCTGTCGGTTTCTCAGCTGTCATTGTCGGGGTGTACTGACTTGCGGGCAGTCTTGTTAGCACCGAAAGCGACGGTGTAACGAGCAGAGGGCTTGGTGATGGAGCCAGCCTTCTTGGTGGTCACGACGACAGCACCCTTCTCACCAGCGTTAACGCCGACGGCCTATTCCAGCTATGTCAGTTCCATGTGTTCGTTCGGTCGATATGCGACATGCGCCGTGAGGTTGCTCAGTGTACCTTGTCGTTGACGAAACCAGCATACTATTTTCCCCAAATGTTAGCCAAAGTGTCCCCTTTCTCATCCTTTCTCTACCCCGAATCGTTCCCTCGGTTTCGTTCTTTCGGGTAATCGTACCTTGCGGGCATGCTTGTTGGTCAGGTTGAGGGGATCCCGGGAGAACTGGGCACCGCCACCAGAGGTTCTCTTAACGAGGTAAGAGTTCTGGGAGCCTATATGACCGCAAAAACAAAACTGTCAGCATTTCGCCATGTCCACACACTTCCCAAATCGGCCAGAACCAGAAATTCGGCAGGATCAGAACTTACGGGTGATCTCCCAGATGAGGTCGGCAGAGACGTTGCTAAGAGACATTTTGGCGGGATCTGGGGCTACAAGAAGACCTAGGCGTTACTGGAGGCAGAGTCGAACTTCTCGAAAACTCGGGATCACAACCGACAATATCGCTGGATTTTGGCACCAGCACGGTGAATTGTCGCGCCTCAGTGTGGGCTCGCTTAAGTTTCCTAACCTGGCCTAGTGCCACCTGTCGTAGGGACGGCTTGGCGCTCTGACCAGCTGTCGGCAGCTCGAGCTTCCCGTTGGGCGGCGGTGCGGGCGTGCGGCAAGCACCCAAGATGTCACCTGCACAGGGTTAGGGGTGGCCTGTGCATCAATGTTGGGCGATGTTGGCTTTGCGACGCTTGTCACCCTTGCCGCATTCGTCATGGCCCAATGTCCCAAGAGCATGGCAGCGTCTTGGCAATCGTTTTGGGCGGCAGGGCGGGTATTCATTCATTCGAGATGCTGTCTGCGCCGCGTGTTCCATCTTGTGATCAATTAAACTTGTCCAAAACCATCCCTCACCTGCGCCGCGGACTTTGTTTGCAACAACCGCCCGAGCCTAACATGTCCAAACTTTGTGTTCTTTCTTCCGGTTCCTATTCATCACCTCCGGACAACTCGTCTTCGTTTCCTTGACTCGCTTCCAAACGCAACTACTTTTTGACTCGACTTATATCAGCAGCTACCTCTGTGCGCGCAAGTGGCACTGCAGGCACCAGCAGCCGTACCGGACCACCCGAAACACGAAAAGTATCGTGATCGCACTTGTCGCAAAGCCCACTGCATAACCACATTTGCTTTGCCCTCGAACTACATCCAACACTCGACAGCCTCGCTCATTTGGCAATCGACCACCAAACCATACCCGTTCCACACCCGAATCGTACCAAACATCATCCGCCAAAATGATCAACCTCCTCTATGCTCTCATATTCTTCACCCTCCTCTTCTCCACCACGGCCTACTTCACCCGCTACACCTGGCTCCCGCCCTTCCTCGACGCCTTCGACGCGATAGAACCCTACCTGCGCCGCGCTCCCGGTGGCGAATACCTGTACTCGCGACTCCCTTTTACCTCCAACTCGTTCGAGGAGGACATGGAAGCCGGTCTGTCGTCTGCCGACTTTGATCTTGCAGGCAACGTGGGGGGGAGCGACGGTCGCGCGGGTTTGGATGACGAGGCCAAGCGGGAGATCCTCAAGATCATGAAGAGGAGGAGGCTCCAGTTCGACGACGCGAGGAAGCTGTACATGGAGAGGAGGTTCAAGGCGAATGGTATTGGGGCGGATGGGTTGCCGAGGGATCCCAAGTTTGTGAGCTTTTCGTGAGCGCTTGCGAGGGCGAGAGGTTGGGGGTGGGGAGGGGAAGGGGGAGAGTGACGGAGGATACGATCCATGGGATTTTCACAAACTGAAAGAGGGACTGGGCGAGTGAGAAAACCAACCAACCAACCAGCCAACCAGCCGCCCCGGGTATAAACAAGACGGACAACGGAGAACGGACTACGTGATGGGCGAGGTGCGCGGAGCTTTGAGAAAAGGAAATACCTATCCTCTGTCACAGACGGATGGACGGCTCGGACCAAGCAAGAACATTTCGACTCGACTTGACTCATAACTCAACACTTCCGGGAAACGAAACCGCTTTTACCACTTTTTACACCTACACTACGCATTTTGACGGGCTGGAACCAAACTAACCAACTGAACACACTCATTCGACCTTTTTATACTACTACTACTGTACTAACACCAACCGACCACTATCCTATCATTATAACAACACACCACAAGTTTCCTTGCTCTTTTTCTTCTCGGTTCTGGAGATTTGGTCCACTCTGCTTACGAGCATGACCGGACACAGATGGGGCGGCGGCGGCGTTTGGCTTTCTGTTCTTTTTTTCTCTTTAAAGCTGTTGTGTCTGATAGTAGGAAATTCATTTATCTACTCAGTTAGTCAGCCAGGCAGAATCCCAAATACCCATTAGCGTTTCTATGTCTTATCCCTTCTACGTTTTGCGCCCTCAGTTCCTCGAATTTGCATGCCGTCCACCACGCTGCTCTTAGTCCTGTTACTATTTTGCGTGAGGTTAGTTTCCGTTGAGATACTATCCAAAGCGGAAATTGCAAGAGGCCTCCCGCTTGGCTTATCTCTCCGGTTCAACGGTTCAAAGCTCAGAAGCGATCCTAGCGTTCTTGGCTTCGGTTACCCATTACGTTGTGTTGTGCGACTTGGTTATTTATCATTCCCTCGTCTTGTCCCTTGAAGAAGTAGGAAAGCAAGACATGGTGGTAACACTAGTCACACCTACCAGAATACAGAACTCGGAAGTATCTGTCCCCTGTCCAATGGTCGAGCGCCAGTGAGGAGTCGTTGTATGAACCGGAGACGGTGACTTAGTTTGTGGTTTTTCCTCAAAATGCTTTTTTTCTACTCAGATCTCTCATCTTGGGGACCATATCCTTTCGTGTTCGCCTGCTTGCCTGCCTCCCTGCCTGCGTCATTATTTGTTGTTACCCAAACTACTTTTCAAACATGCGTTCTCCTCCAAAACAGCAACAGATGGCTCCATATATCGTGCTTATGTGCAAAGTGCGGGTATATATAAAACGATATGAAGTATGTACAAGGTGTAGGTTATTAAAATCCTTCTAATGGACGGCAGTGAGTAACTGCCGTCCTTGCCTTTTTCATGATTGTTTGTTGTTGTCATCAACTCCGTCCGTCCCAACCCAGTTCCTATCCAGTCATTCCATCATTTGGCTTATAAGATCAACCTCCTCCATTATCGGTACAATAATACCTTTCATTTTTGCGGCTGGACCGGTCGGCGGGTTTCCCCGTATCCAATGTGGTGTACCGCCGTTCTCGTTCGGCATTCGGTCGTCATCGCGCGCGACACCAACCGAGTCCGTCCGTGCCACCATCCCACATCGCATGAAGGATCGCGGATCCTTGGTGTCAGCCAACCACCAAACCCGGGTCCCTGATCCAGGACCACAAGACCGGTGGCTTGGTCTTGGCCGGATGACGCTGATTCGTCAATCCCTTCTATCTTCTTTTTTTTTCAAGAAAAAAAAAAAAGATCGACCGGGGACTAGTGGGTTTTCTCTCTCTTCCTCTCCTTCTCGCGCCTCACTTTATTTCGACTTCTTAGTCTCGGTCGGCTCGTAAAGTCGATCATCCTCACCCTCCACCTCCTTGACAATCTTCTCCATCTCGTTGACCTGCTTCTTCCACGTCGTCGTGCTCATCTTCTTCTCCTTCTTGAACAGGTCATCGTCGGGCTCCCTGTAGCTGCCGCCGAGGCGATCCCACAGCGTGGTGAACTGGCCGTAGTTGTAGTTGAAGGCGAAGTGGTGGACCGAGTGGCAGGCGGCACCGTTGATTACGGGATTGTTGGCGTAGTACTCGCCGTCGTGGATCATGATGGTCCAGAAGTTGATAAACACAAAGAGGCCGACGTACGCCATCTTCTGGAGCGGGAAGATAAAAGGGAACACGTGGTAGGGGATGCTCTGGGCGAAGCCGTCGATGGGGTGGAAGGCGTGGCTGGCGTAGGGCGTCGGCATGATCCACTTGTGGTGAGGCTTGTGCAGGTGCTTGTACACGAGCGGGTGGTGAAGGGCGCGGTGGATCCAGTAGATGCCAAAGTCGGTGAACATGATGAAGAGCGGGAACTGGAAGAAGTCGTACCAGCGACCGGGACCCTCAGCCGAGGTGTCGTACAGGAGCGAGTAACCGCGCACTTCGGCGACCAGGAAGGGGAAGGTGAAGAGCGCCATGACGGGCAGGGCGGCGTTGGTTTGCTTGATCTCGAGCCAGACCTGGTTCTTGAGGAACTTGGGGTGCTCCATGGTCTTCTTGTCGAAGACGAAGATGTAGGAGAGGGAGGCGAAGACGTAGTAGGTTACGAGACCGAAGAGCCTGTTGACAACAAAGTTAGCATGTTTGCGCTCACTCACTCGGATGTGATGGGAAAGTGTTTGTGCGCACCATAGTATTAGGAAGAGCGATAGAGCCTGGCGGTAGATGTTGTCTCTGGCCCAGATACTCTGATAAGCCGCCTGCGAGGGCTCGAGCGAGAAGAATTCCGTCGCGGGCTTATACACCCAGGACGAGAAAGCTTGCGCAGTGCCATTGGTCTTGTCGGGGAAATCATAAAGGGCAGGTCGCGCTGGTAGTAGCCAGGCGTACATGTAATCGAACATGAACTGGTCGGTGACCTCGAGGACCACGTCCATCTTGACGGTGGTTGTTGGGCTTGCGCGCCAAAGAAGGGATAATCAAGTTGGGTAACAACAGCCAAGGAAGCTTTCCTGAAGGCCCAGGTCAAGACCGTGTCGAACAGATAAGCAAGACGGAGGAAGGCGTGGGGTCCTGCTGGGTTGTGGTGATGGGCTGGCCAAAAAGGAAAGATAGAGTGAAGGACCGACAACGGGGACGGACGACCAAGAGAGCGCGGCGCAGAAGGATTAAAAAGAAAACGAAGAAAAGGATGAACAATGGGAAAAGAAAGATTTTGCCGCGAATCCGATAGTGTCGCTGGCAATAAAGTGGCAGGCCCAATTTCTCAAGTCATAACCACCCCTGAACGATCGGCTTCCCGAACGAGCGTCGCGTGAAAACAAGGGGACCTTGAGTGTGCCAAGGACGAGGGTGGTTGTCCTTGCTGGCCCCGTAAATCCGTGGGTTGCTCCGAACAAGGACAACAACCTCTCTCGCTCGCCTGTGATAACGGTACAGTAACAAGCGAACGGGTTGAGTTGTGAGTGAAGAGACATTCTGAAAAGTGAAAGGTGTTTAGACACGTTTGCACCAAGTTTCAGCTTGAACATCACAGAACGAAAGGAATGCGGAATATTGCTTCCCATATTGAGTTCCTGCTGTTGAACAATCCATCACCATCACCGATAACCCCTTTTCAGTTTTGCCTAGAGATCTAATCAAAAGTCTCGACGTCTCCGCATCGTAAGTGGTGGTTTTCGAGGTCTTCCAATGGAAGCCCATCTGAGACGGGAACTTCTTTTTTTCTCCCGAACAACGTCAGAGATCCCGTATCCACCCGTATTTGCATTCTTCGACCGTACCTTCCTCTCTAAAATGTTCTTTGTTTACGTCGCCAAAGCGTTGTATGCTCTCACCATCGCAAGTTGGCAATAACAAAATGGGCTGTCAACCCAACGTCTCGTCCTCGACGTTGCATGATGGGTGGCACGTTTAACAGGAAGCTGATCTCGATAGTACAAGGGACCTTGACTGAGCTCCTTGATTGGACGGGCGAACCAAGTCACTTAACACAAGAAAGTCGAAAGTGATTCAATGGAGAACGCTTGACTCTCGGAAGCAGGACGATGCGAACGACCAAAATGGCGTGGTTTTGGAACGATTCGGAGCCGTGAGGAAACCCCTCCACTCCCCTCCGGGGGCCCGGGAGCCACACCAAGATCTTATCTGGGGATGGACCACGCTGATTGGTGACTTGACTCCCTTGAACGCCCCCACATTTAATGTCAGGTACAACGCGTCAGAGGGATGACACGACCCGAGACTTGGGATCAAAGAGGTCCCTGCCTCCCCCTGTCAAAGTGGCTGACGGGCATCTGTTTTTCCCAAATGCAAGATCCGCAGCGAACAACGGTGAACAAAAACTGACCAAGATCCTATTTGTTTGCGGTAGTCGATCTCGAACGTTTTTTTTCGAAGGCATTGGCACGGCCGGTTTTATCAGATGTTCCCAGACTTTGGCCGGCTGTTCTGGTTGGCGTCGTGCTTTCCGGGACAGCCACCTAGAACTGATGATCTCGAACCGAGAAGATCCCAATTGCCCACGGAGTTCTCCGAGTCTTTATCACCACATAGAACCCCAGATGATCAGCCCAATGTTTCTGGGAAAGTGAAGTTATGAAAGGTCTTGCAGCAACATAGATCCGTGGGAAAATGCAGACAGCAGGAGTCTTTCTCATTCAACAAAGAGGAATTCGTTTCAGCTAAACTCTGTTGCCCAGATACTAGATCTCAAACGAGGTGCTCCGACATCAGCTTCCACCCAGCATCAAGCCAGAAATCTGCCTTCTCACAGCACACAATCCCGCCTCTCACTTCCCCCTCTCTTCCACCCAAGTCTTATCATCAACCGAGATCTCCATATCAACATGTTGCGATTCCGGAATGTCGACAATCGGAACATGAAGCACCACAGCAGGCGCCGTCGTCGTCTCCTCTCCTTCATAGAAAGAGCGAGGAACTAAAATCCAAAAACAAAACAGTATTAACAAACTGTCAAGAAAAACCCAGGAAATATCAACATCCGTGAATCCCTTACCAAAACTCGAAGCACCAGTACCATCCACCCCCTCCGCCATCCCGGTCCCCTGACACTGACACTGAACCGCCGCCGCGCCCGCGCTTTGCTGCAAAGTGCACATGGACAGCGCAAAAAGCGTCATGGACACGGTGAGAAGGACGGCGTGGACGAGCCAGATCCAGCGGTCCCAGAAGCCTTTTTGCTTGCTGCGAGTGTGGTTGCTGTTGTGATGGTGGCCATCATCGTTTGACCACGACCACAATCTCTGTTTCAAAGCAGACAAGGGAGAAGAGTGAGAGGGAGCGGCAACGGCAGCGCTTCGGACGGGGACGCTGAACCAGGGCACAGCTTTCTTCTCTTGGAGGTAGTCCTGGGATTCCAGGAGGTCGTCGTCGAGGGGGACGGTGTAGTAGAGGTTCTTGTTGGTGTTGGATGACATCTTTGCTTTGTAGTGAAGCGGGATGGGATGTGAAGGGTTGACTGAGTGAGGCGTAGAGCTGGAATGAGGCTTGGATTGGATTGGACTGGACTGAAGTGGACTGAACGGGTTGTTGACGGATGAGTTTAATGTGGTAAGTGTTGAGATAGAGGAACTGGAAAGGAGTGGCACGCCAGGTGCTTTTGCTATAAAACCAAAGCGAATGAACGAATGAATGAACAGTAACAAGAATTGCGCCTGGCAAGTGAGTGAAGTGAATGAAGAGATGGAGTGGAAAGAGAAACAAACAGCAAGATTCGCTTCGCTTCCAATACGAAAAGATATACGAGAAACTCAGCCTCCAAGAGTTGGACCAAACGTCTGCTACCGAAGCTAACCCAAACGACATACGGCAACGCCTTGGAGCCATCGCGAAACGCCAGAGCCCAGCTATGGTAGCATTGAGGGTGAGTTCTGCGGCAAAGGGGCAACGCTTGGTTACCAGGGCCCCTGAATCTGTGACTGCAGACTCAGTCTGTGAAGACACTCGTCTATGTAGGTTTCAAAACGCCAACGTTGATCGATTTTTTTATGTGCATTTTTGTTCCTCGTCTCAGAGCACCTCATGGAGGACTTCACTTTGACCGGTCATGCATAAAAGATCTGTCGTCGTCACCTTGATCAAAGCATCATCAGTGAACAGCGGCCCGTTAGTGATGGGTAGATGAGAAACACCGCCAAGACAACAGCACCTTTCCAGACTTCCAGATTCCCAGGGTAATCATCACCGAGACCACCGAAGCCGAGAGCCGAGCTGTCAAGGCTCCCTTCCGGCCCCTGCCTGACCTTTGGGACTCGTCACTCGACTGCAATTCCCGTGGCCCCCTTGTGTCCTTGACCCCTCGACCAATCCAAAGTTGAAATGTTTCAAGATTTTGGCGAGGAACTGGCCCTTCCCAATCGGTGTTTAGCGGGGCTCACGGGGCTCGCTTATGTAGAACTGAAGAAAAGGGGACACAGCGGCGTGGCAGGCCGCACACCGTAAGATCAGATAAGATAAGATCTAAATGAAATCAACCGCGCTGATCAGAATCGAGGTTCCCGTCAAACACGTGTGTGCTGTCCGAAGCAAAGGGGTTAAATTTGATCCGATCCTTTTTTCACCCACGTGCCGTCCTTCCCTTGAAGCAATTGCTGGATTGACATCGGATGAAACCGGTTAATCGAATTGGATGGGTAAGGTGAGTCCAGTCAACCTAAGCTCCCAAGGCAACTTCCACTTGTCTGGCAACCAGCACTCTGACGACAATTTCACTTGTGACTGTTGCCTGGATTCTCTGTCTAACCACGACACTGGTCGAAGCTGAACATTGTGGGCCATTCAACCTGTTTTTAATGTTCTTCTCTGCCTCGTTGAAATTGATAACAACAAAGCGAGGCAAGTTTGAAGTACGCAACATAGGCAGCTAAGCAACAACTGTCTGGGGTGCATATCATCGACATATCGCTGAAGTATTCTGTGCAGAAGCCAGCCGATTGAACATGTAAACGCTAACGGTTAATTGGAACATGAGAATCGTCGTACTCAATGCTCACCTTGACGGAAAGCTTCCACCAGATATACGAGACAGTGCGGGATGCAAATGACCAAAGGCAGGAATATATATTGGTCAGAACCTTAGTGATCCGTCACATTATTGACTCGGTTGGCAGCCTGTTCCGAAGTAGCAGAAGGCTATTAATTCATCCCACGTGGCTGATATTGGGAAAAGGATGATACCTACCCAGTAGAGGCGGGAGCTTGTAGCCGGGCTAGAGACAGTGCCTTCAAACGTTGGAAGAACATACGGTTTGTCCTCTGTGTCATTCAATATGGGGTGCGAAGATAGGGACGAGACCTTGTTGAGGCTAAGGCCGAGGAAAGGACTAAAGAGCGGGAGTGCAAGGGGACATGAGAAGAATTTATGTGACGGATTCGCTGGTTTGTTCGGGTTTGGTACCACAATCGCACAAAAGAGGGGAAGGTGATGCATGCGCTTCCGATAACAAGATTGAACCAACGAAGACAGGTGGTCGGGTACACCTCATCACAGTCGATAGAGGCCTGGTTCTACTTTCGCTATCTGCGCTAGAAGGGGTTATCTTGAAAGGAACATGAGCTTCCAGCATCATCACCGTCGGATATCGAAAGGAGGAAACGGAACGGTTCCATATAAGGATACACTTGCGATCGACACTTTGTCGCTCCCGGCGTTTCCTGTTGTGGTGCGCCTGCTTGCACCCGAAACGGGTTCATGTGAAGAGGTGTGTAAAAGAAAGTATATTCCACTTGCGAGCTGGCTTGGACAACGGATTATTTGTGACCTGAACCGAGTACTTGCCTCACGTCGTCGTGACTCCCATGGGCGTACCATGATTTGCACGGGACAACTCGACGAGGACAGAAAGTTGTTGTTCCTCGCGAGTTGACGTTGCTCGAACACTGCCAGAACAAGATGAGAGCAATACTCGTAAGTTGTACTGCTAATTTGGACCAGATGGCAGTTGGTGGACATTTATCAAGTACACTACTTAGCGGGTCATCGTGGTGTGTGCAATACACATCTTTGAGAGGGGACGCATCTTCACAAAATGAAGCGATACCGAAGCCGGGGAGGTTTTCGTACATTATCGGTCGTTTAAAGGGTTAACATGCCTTGATTGAAGTGTAAAGTCGATATCGCAGACCGGGTGCGTTCTGGTGTGTTGTATGCAGTAGTATTCATCGAGGTGGCACTGGAGGTGAGGTTGTGTGTGTGGTTTACATTGTTTCAAACCGCATGTGCGGACAAATGTCTTCTGCCCCACTGCACTGCGATGGGGACTTCGGGCAGTGACGTGTACCCGGCTGAGGGGCGAGAGGGGCTATGCAAACAGTGACTACTGCAAGTGTCGTTAAGGAAACAATGGTTTTCTAGCCCGATCTGTGCTAGATCGACTGCCAAGCACCTGCCATTTAGCGCAAAACTCCAGACAAAACCCCAGAGAACAAGGTGATTGCCTAGGTAGATCAATCCGGACTTGGATGAAAGRTGAAAAGGAAAGAACGTCCCATGTGCAGTCATACGTGCACGCCAGCTACGTTATGCTGTCAGTGACAAAGCCCAGCCACGGGACGCGGCAAGCAGACATCGAGGGGTGCGTCCATTAATACACTCCCCCAACCCGGGCCGCCCTCTTCGCTTTCCGAGAATGGAACCATCAGTGACCATGTCGGTACGTAACTGGCGCACGGACGCTGGCAATGACTGGGTCTCCAGAATCTCGTAGATCCACTCTTGTGCAGATGCTCTAGCGTGTTTTCTCTGGCCTTGCCATTCCATATTCTACGCCTAGGCAGGTAGCGCAGGGCACCCTGGTCCCTGCCATCCATGTCGGAACTCGTAGCAATGAAGGGTAGCTCACGGACCAGGCGAGGTACTGCTGGGACACTTGCTGAGCCGAGTGACCTGCCCGTTTGCCAGCGGCTCTGGATGAAATGATGTACCTCTTGGTTCATGATACGACGGAAGGACCTCACCTCCGTCCGATGTGCTAACTGAAGGTGGTGACCGGTGGCACCCTCCACGGGCCACAGGCTAACAACTGGAGCTTGTTGCCCTGTCCGCAGCCCGTCCGCAGCCCGCCTGTCCTCCCAAGAAAGTCCAAGGCCCAAGTGCCCGCAGCCGCTGGAGGTGGGAGTGGTGTCGCTGCAAGTGGAAATCCACCCGGGAGCCGCCCCAGAACGCCCAGGTCATTTCTGCCACTTGCTGGCCATTCCACTTCTTTTTCCTTCCTTCCACCTCCTCCCCCCTTTGGCAGCATTACTCCGGAGCAACACCAGCATTTTCCTGTCAGCAGCCCTCAACTGCTTCGCCCAAATCATCCCAACAACAAACATCGGAATTGGCGCAACGCCAGCATCACCATCCCCATCAACCCCTCGGATTCCGTCATTGGCCCTTGGTTGTGTACAGTGCCATTCGACTAGGGATTTCGAGCCCCCCCGTCCCCATCTTTTGCGTCTTTTCGCGCCGCGATCCGTCCCGCGCGCACGCCATCCCAACGCACGGTAGCTCGACGCTCGACCGACATCACGCCGGCTGCACTCCAGCCGCATCATCGGCAACCTTACGAGTCGCCTTTGTATCCTCGGCCGCATCTCTCGTTCTCGCTTCTTTCAGCCGATTGCTGCCTTGAGCTTTCACAAACCTGCGCGACCGCCCTAGCGTTCCCGGCTTGGATCTCTGTCCGTTTCTCGTCAGCTTCACCAACACATAGCACGCGGAGAACCGCCCCAACCACGCAACATGTCCATGTATCCGCACCGACCCATTGCGGGCGCGCCCATTCAGAATATGGGCCGCCTTAACGAGCTCCTCGATGGCATCAGAATGGAATTCGAATCACAAGCTCGCCAGTACGAGACCTGCCAGCATGACTGTAAGGGTTCCTCCACACATTCCTCCGCTGGGTGGCCACCCTCCCATCTGGCGACGAGGGAAACCGGCTGTACATGGTGATGCGGGCTGTTTTGGCCCCGCAATCAACGACCTAGCCTTTGGAACGTGTACCCGACTGACCAGACAATAGTGGCAACGCAGCTCCAGGAGCTTCAGGTCATCCGCGAGAAAGTCTTCCAGATGGAGCAGCACCAGATGAACGTTAAGCAAAAGTAAGCTAGTCAAAATCTGGTCAAGCATACCCGAGACTCGAGAGAGGTAGGCTGACGATATCTGGGCAGGTACGAGGATGAGATTGCGCTGCTTCGTCGCCAGCTTGAAGCCCGCGGAGGCCCTCCGGGCAACATGAACCCACCCCCACAGCATCCTGGGCAGCAGCAGCCCCCTGCTATCGGTTTGGGAAGCAACGTCTTTAGCGCGATCATGGCAGGTCAGGGAGGACAGGCCTTGGTCCCTCCTCCTCCTCCACCGCAGCAGCAGGAACAGCCAGCACATATGCCTGCGCCCCCCGGGCTTCAGGGTCCTCCTCCCCCGCCCCCGCCGCCGTCCCAGCAGCCTCCCTTCCAGCAGCAGTATCAGGGACCCCAGGGACCTGGTAACTTCCCTCCTCAGCCACCCCAGAGCACTGCTTCTCCTGGCCCTGGCGGCAAGCGTGGCATCGGCAGACCTCCTGCTGGCGGCCCGGCTACTCCTCAGATCAACACTCCCATCCCGTACAATGGCGGCCCTGCTCAGTCGCCTCAGGTCCCAACCCATCCTACCCCGGACCACACCCGGATGGCTCAGCACCACCAGCCCCCGCCTCCGCCTTCTCAGACCAACGCTTTGAGCGAGCTTGATCCCGACCGCCTCCCAAATCACATAAAGAAGATGAAGGACGATTGGTGGGTCATCTTCAACGCGGCCGTTCCCAGGGTACTAGACGTCGAGCTGGTCCACACTCTGCAGCATGAGAGCGTTGTCTGCTGCGTGAGGTTCAGCATGGATGGCAAGTACGTTGCCACCGGCTGCAACCGTTCCGCTCAGATCTACGACGTGGAGACCGGCGAGAAGCTCTGCATCTTGCAAGATGAGAATATCGATCTCACTGGAGATCTTTACATCAGAAGCGTCTGCTTCAGCCCTGATGGCAAGTATCTTGCCACTGGAGCCGAGGATAAGCTCATTAGAGTACGTGACATCGTCTTTCCACTCATTATGGTCTTCTCTTGCTAACGTGCTTGATACAGGTCTGGGATATTCAGTCGAGGACTATTCGCAACACCTTCCATGGCCACGAACAGGATATCTACAGTCTCGACTTCTCTCGCGATGGCCGCACTATTGCTTCCGGCAGTGGCGATAGAACCGTCCGTCTTTGGGACATTGAAACCGGGCAGAACACGTCTGTCCTCTCTATTGAAGATGGTGTCACGACTGTTGCTATCTCGCCCGACAAGCAATTCGTTGCTGCCGGATCCCTGGACAAGAGCGTCCGTGTCTGGGACATGAGAGGCTACCTTGCGGAACGCCTCGAGGGCCCCGACGGCCACAAGGATAGTGTTTATAGTGTTGCGTTTTCTCCTGATGGCCGCAACCTTGTCAGCGGCAGTTTGGACAAGACCATCAAAATGTGGGAGCTCAGCGCTCCGCGCGGTATTCCTACTTCGGCGCCTCCTAAGGGTGGGCGCTGCATTAAGACCTTCGAGGGTCACAGGGTACGTTTCTACATTTATATCCCCATCGCCTATTCCTCTGCGACCTTGCTAACGTGTCAATCACTTATCACAGGATTTCGTCCTCAGCGTTGCACTGACCCCCGACTCGCAATGGGTCCTCTCCGGTTCCAAGGACCGCGGTGTCCAGTTCTGGGATCCCCGTACCGGCCACACACAGCTCATGCTCCAGGGACACAAGAACTCGGTCATCTCCGTGGCGCCCAGCCCAGTGACTGGTCCCAACGGTGTCGGGTACTTCGCTACCGGATCTGGTGATATGCGGGCCCGCATCTGGTCTTACTCTCGCATATAGGAAGCCGGTGGAGATGCAATGCGAACCCTGAGATTTGACCCGATCCATTTTGCGGCTGCCCAAGACGCTGGTATAGGATTGAATAGGGCAGTCGCGGGGCCGTCCCGTTGGTAAAGGTAAATTGGGAGAGATCCTCGAGGGAGAGTAGATCAGCGCTACAAGGAAAGAGCGAAGAGGGAGAGTGTGCGTTCCCCGGTCAATATTGCGATGTGGACACGGCGTCAAGGAAATCTCTGAAATGAAATAGGAAGGACAACAGAAAGGAATGATGAGAAAGAAACCTTATTAGTTCAATGTTTATCCCGTTTTGGTTTTTCAAGGTCACGTCCTCTTCTAGGCCTTTGTTTTGACAAATGCTTTTGATCATGAGTTATGGACTTGGATGCGTTGGCTGGGAAGGGACAACATGCCCATACTGGAAAGGGATATGATACATGTTTGGTTATTGGATATGAATAGAGGACGATCGTTGAATGCAAGACGTGGCTATCCTGAGCCTTGGTCGAAGTTCAAGATGGATCGTTCATGTTAGTCTCCTGATATCACATCTAGCAAAACATTAGTAGTAGCGTATTCTGGAAAGTCAGTTCATGTTGTTCCTTGTGTGTAAGCACTTCACTCGCCCTCTCTTCGATTGGTTCGCCTAGTAAAGCTGTCAGGGGCTAAGTAAACAACGTGACAATGTGACTGCAGTTCTAATTGCCATTGTGAACCCAGAGGGGATGGGTTTATTGCTCGTCAGGACGGGATATCTAAATATTTGTAGCATTATAACAGTCGCACCCTTAGTATGCACTCAGACGACGTAAACCTACTTGAATCAACACACGCAACAAGGTATCAGCAACAATCAATGCTAAACCGAGAAATTCAGATCCGTTCGTTTCTTTTACACAAACGGTACATCCATCACCTCCAACAACCGAGTACACTACGTAGACCTGTGCAGTGCCTTTCACAACCCCCCAAAGATATCATCAAACTCATCCGCCCCCGTCTTCTTTTTCTTCTTCTTTTTCTTCTCGGGCACCACTGGTGTCAGTTCGGAGGAATCATCCTCATCTTCATCCTCATCGTTGTCCCTCGATCTCTTCTTCCCGCTTCTACCCTTGCCCTGTCTATTCTCTGCTGCTGGTTCTCCAGATTCGGTCTCGGTGGTGGGTAGTGCTTGATCTCGAGCATCTCTCTTCGTCATGGTGTCTTCCGTGGATCCAGATGCGCTGGATGCCGACATCATAGCAAGTAACTCTTCCCTCGATACCGCTACGCCGATGTCATTGTGCCGTTGGGTAGGCACATCATCGGCTGACTGATCTATGGCTGTAGCGTTGGCAGATGGGTTCCTGTCTTCTGCCGCTTCGTCGGCGGCGGCGTCATCGTCGATTGGAACAGAGGCGAATGATGAAAGTGCCTTGTCTACCTGGGCTAGAATGCCTAGGAGCATGAGGCCCAAGTGGGCGAATTGTCTGTCGGCGGATAGTTGGCTGAAAGCACTGTTGGATTGTTAGTATTGGATCCGGAAGAGTACTCTGGGGAAGCATCTTGAAGAGGGCGGTTGAAGACAAGGACGTCGAGAAGTGAGCGAGCAACTTTCATCACTCACACCCTCCCCTCCCCTCCCCTCACCAATATCATCTCATCCTCCTCTTCATCCAACCCCTTCCCCAAGCAAATCTTAGCGAAAAAAAAAGCACTCACAAATAAGCCCTAGGCCCTAACTTCCCCCTCAAATACTCCGCCCTCAACTTAACCTCCCTCGCCTCTTTATCCTCCTCCTCCTTACCCCCCTCCCCCTTTTCCCCCTCCTCTTCCTTCCCCTCTTTCTCAACCCTCCCCAACCGCTCATCCCTCTCCCTCTTCCTCCTCCTCACCTCCTCCTTTCTTTTTCTTGCCTCCCTTTCCGGCTCCTTATCACACCACTCGTTCGCCGCCTCAACCAGCTTGCGCAAGTGCCGCCGCAGCATGTCGGCTTCGGCCCACCATTTCGACAGGCGGTGCTGGTTCTTGTTGCGGTGGTGGAAGCGGGAGAGGATCTCGAGGGCGGGGGTTAAGGTGGGCAGGAGAGAGGAGGGGGATTTTGGGTCTGAGGCTGGTGGGGAGGGTTGGGAGGAGGAAGTGGTGGTGATGGGCGTTACTGTTTCGGGTTCAAAAGACTTTGATGCGGGTTGTGTGGTGTTGCCGGTGGTGGTGGTGCTTGGTTTTGGATTGCTGGGGGATTTTGATTTGGGTTTTGAGGGTTTGGGTTTGGATTTGGATCCCTGGTTGCGATTCATTTTGGTTTCTTGTTGGTGGGTGTGGTATTATGAGATGGTAGAGTCGGTTTGATCGAGGATCGCGGTGAAGTGTTGATACTCCAGCGAACTGAAGAAAGCCAGCCGTTCGGAGAGTCGGCCCGTTCGCAAGGTGAAGAGCGTGCGGCACGTCGCGATGAATGTCGCGATGAGGAAGTCGACTTTTAAGGCGCGAGGCGGCCGAATAACAACAGTCTTCTGCTTCAGTTTGAAGATCGATAAGCCTCGCCACAATAAATCCGAAAGATGGTGGTGTTACAGTCCAATTATCCCGTCTGGAGATGCGAATGTTCAATCATGAACAATTTCGAAGTTTTCAGATGGATGTCCATGAACAACTGAATTTGCAGTCCCGGGTTAGGGTTATGTGCTGCGTCTGCATGACGACGGCAGGTTCGACTTACACGCCGTGACGGCACTACCAAACCACGACAACTTCCTTGCATCTACGAGCTAACACTGTATTTGATCTATCTTCCATTCTCATGATCTAGCTCAAGCTTACCTAATTAGTTGTGCTTGATAAGGCGAAGAGAAAAGCAAAAAACGTGTGGCTCGTCCAACACAAACTTGAAGCATCTTCGCCGCGAGGGACATGGTTTCTGTCTCATAACTCAAAAAGACTACCTAATTCCCTCTTCTCCCCAGGTATCTTGATATCCTCGGCTGCAATAGTCAAGCTTGGCCAATCATTCTCATCCGGTCCATTCTCCGGAACCCGGTAGTGTAGACTCAAAAATCACAAGATCCCATATGAGCGTGTCTCTTCAAGTGTTCCATCAACGGACAGGTTCGACCATGCATCTCATCACGATCCTTCGTCTACCGCCGACAAGCACCGAAATTTGTGCGCGTGTGCATGGTCTTGTGTTGTATGTACACTACGAGCGTACCTTGCAGACTGTGAAAAGGATGACATTGGAAATGGGTTCGGTTTGGTTTTTCTGCCATCCACCTGACCACGTTTTCTGGTGATCAGCAAGGAGATCTACAGAAGTTGCTCGGCATTTGAGAAGGAAAGATCCTGGACGTACAGTATGAACGCAGTGGTATTTTCCAAACCATTCTGCCTTGGAAGGGTAAGAAACACCGGAGTACATTCCCTCTCTTGTGAGTCGACTTCCAAGGATTTTTGATAGAGGATGATATCATGTTTTCTTTGACGTATTCCTCGAAGAATTGTAACACCACGTCTCCATAACATGTGGTAACCTCTCTATTCTCCTCGGTTCGCTGTGGGATGGCTTCCAGAAAGTGTAGGTAGTGTAAGAATGATGAAGATCTCAGTCGTTCGTTTCCCGAAGATCTCGTAGTCCAGACTCTTTGATAGACAGAGGAGAGTACACGTGTAAAAGCTGACCGTAGAATTTCCTTGGATGAATGGTGATCGCCGTGAGAAAATGGATGTTAACATGGCCTCCATTATTCGAGGACTCCCCAAATAGCTGCCCGACTCCGTGCCTTTCACGCGATACACATCGAGTTGCTGTTACTTGTCCCGTCCTGTTTCGATCTCCCAGATTTCTCGACGAAAGTATCTTCCGCTGTTGGCTTTCCATTTCGGTAAAATTTGCCAGTTGACGGCGGCTTTTCCTCCATACGGACATAGCTTCGCAATCCAGTCTTCAAGTTCGCGGAATTTACCATGATGATGCAACACTCCCAAACACAGGAGCCAGGACTCAAACTCGCTTCAATTCTTCAAAGTTTGGAGATCCACCAGAAACCATGAGACGGAGGTGGGTTTTACCTACACACACTGTGAGCCACAAGTACAGTATGGAGCAACATGGTCTATTTGAGTTACGGGAAACATACTGACACTGTGAACGTTCAAAAAGTCGACGACGGCATCATCGGCAGCTTCCAAAGCGGAAAGCGGAGTATAAGTGCTCAGTACCTTGTATGCTTTGCTTTGTTTTGGGAGAAAATGCTTGCAATGCATTAACATACACCGCTCTAGACTTTCTCTTTTCGACAAGTCAGTACACCGCCATTTGTATGGGGCGAATTTTGTGTGCTCGAATTTCTCGAACATCTTCCTCAGATCGAAAATATTGAAAATGTTGTTCCACGTTTTTGATGGTTCAAGCTTCAATGCAGAACATTGAGGCTCTTTGATCGCGAGCGAGCTACTGCAATTATTAGTCTGTGGTATACTTTCCGGCGCTGAAGCTTGGTTAGGTACTAGAGACGTGATGTGTCTTTCTTCCACACAAAATCTCGATCATCACTTTGATTTGATGCTATTCATAGCCCACAAGCTCCATTACAGCTCGCCCTCTGGGAAACGCGATGGTACCCAAGCTCTCCAAGGCCATCCGTGAACAAGGAGAACGAATTCCGTAGCGGGTTTTTTGACCTTTCCATTTTCCAAAGGCCTTCTGAAACTCCGCTGTAATGTCCACTATATTAACTCATCACGATTCACGATAGAAGGTTGGAACCCACTAGGGTCGGGTGCTAATCGAGTCATCGAACAGAAGTGAAGACCATCCCAAACAAAAAGTCCAATCTAACACAGACCCGCAACACACTCCAGGCCCCAGGAGCAGCTCCGGTTTGCCCGTTTTAGTAATTCCCGAAGATCGTGATCGTGGCCTCTAGGTAAGCCCCGTACGGGGCTTAAACGTCTGTCAAAATCAATGCTTGTCACCAAACCAAAATGTACTCACTATGTTTGTACGGTGAAGGTGAAGAGATTTTCCCAGGGTTCTCAAATGTAATCGAACTAACAAAAGGAATCGAAACGACACTGCAGCGTAGTGTTCCATAACAGACAGGGCATGGATGGATACAGCAATCGTTGCGTGTGCGATATCGGAGACGAACGGTCGGCAACCCCCTGGTTACCCAACTATTTGGTACCACAAATATCTAAACCCGGGCAGCCGGGCTAAAGAACATGTGGAAGCGGGAGCGGGCTAGCGGGCTTCTGTCAATGTCAATGTCAATGTCGGTGTCAAATGGCATTCTGGAAGACCCGCCTGTCAAGGTGAAAGAGTCAGTCAGTCAGTTTTGGTAAGTCAGGGACGCCCGGGGACGCCCGGGGCCGCCGAGGCCGGTGAGCAAGTTGTCATCACCACGTGTTACACTCGAAGCCGGCAGCGTCTGTCAGCAGCGAGAGTTCAGGACGGGGAAGGGGTTTAGCTTGAACAGTAGGTAGTCCGTACAGAAGACTATCTGCCTCGTGACAGGCTCTCGACATCGCATTGCTCCTGCCATGTTTTGAGTATTGCTTGATAATGAACTTGAAACTTCCCAATTACTTGTCCTCATGAGTACCTCTACGGCTGCCCGTCAATGTTGAAATAGGAAGGTACGAGGTCAGTGGTTCCGTAGAATAAAGAAAGAGAGATGGAGCTTTGCGATTGCGGCTCCGCAACTTGCCGAGCGGACCGTTTGCAGACTCCCGTCTCAAGGTGCGAGAGATCTGATGGCACCAGTGAACCATCGACCGCGGAAACTGGAACCACAAAAGCTGTGTTCGCGTTGAATAACCTTGTCTCCAAAGAACTGTTGTGTACGAGAGATATTTAGTAGAGAGTTAAGAAGAATAAAGTTGTCGGCGCCATGTCTCGTACATATCATGTGTATATACTCAGGGTACTGTAATCGACGAGCCAAGGATCACCCAGTGTGATATCTCCTGTACCTTGCAGCGGGCGGCCCGGTATCTTTTGTCCGAACGGCAACGGCAGCGGGGAGGTCCCTTTTTCCCCAGGTTCTTCAGGGCAGCTCGGCATGTAAGCGGTATGGAAGCCAAGCAGACAGACCGGAGAAGTGTTGCTTATGATGGGCGATGATGGTGGGGAGGACAAGACAAGATTCAAACCGAGATGCGTCATGTACACTTGCACTTACACCATCATCATACCGCAGTATTAGAACTAAGACATATATTGTCTTGGACTCTTGGTATGCTTGGGTTATTGCATCACCTCGCGCCATCATACGGGCGATGTTGGCGAACTACGAAGAGAGGACAATTGCTCAACCATACCCCGAAAGACGTTGAAGGTCGAACGAAATGCGTGATAAGGCATCATCGACTTTATTCACGTGGCACAGAGTTGAAGATTCCCGAGCATTTCCTGACGTTGGTTGTCATCGCCCGTTGCCCGCCCGCACTCCTCCCTGCTCTGCCCTGTCGGTTATTGTCCCGTTCCTGTCCAATCCCAGAGCTTGGCTGGACAGGACTCCAGGCCTATCTCCGGACTGGCGACTTCCTCGTGAGGGGGTGATAGGGAGGCTTGGGAGGACCAAATTCAGAAAGCCGATGCGATTTGGTTCCTTGATGAGATTTGAACCCTGAGATTCAAACCCCAAGTAAAGATCACCAACGGAGCTGGCTTCTGTAACCTTACTGGATGCTTGAACCAAGACCTGAAGACCAAGACATGCCTTGTTCCCGAACGCTTGAGGTCTGGCCCTCCACGACCCTGTGGCTGTCCGCTGTCCCACATGAGCCGGTGAGCAGAACCCTTGCCTTTCGGAAGACGGCCCCCGCGGGGCGCTTGGTGGTGCTACTAAGGGAGCGGTGCCGGTTTGTGTACCCTCTTACTGGTTTCTGGTCTCTTTGCTATGCTTGAAAAAATGATGTCGATATCATCTACAGCATGGAAGTCCACACCTGCTGTTTCTTCCGGCCATCATCGAAGGCAGTTTTCCGAAATAAATTCGGTGACTTGGACGACGGGGCTTCCATTGTATGGTTCGATAACTTACGAAAAAGCCGTTGAGCCATAAACTCGGACACATGGGCCGTGGCACAGGTCTCGACCTTTCAGGTACCAGATGCAGAAAACTTGTTCCTACAGTACCTTCCCAGAATCTGGAAGTGAACCCTGGGAGAAGGAATCTCGATGATGCTGAAACCTGACGATGTCACGATGATTTCTCGGTCGGCCGGGCTGTCTGTGTGTTGTCAAGAGTGGGGCCGCTGTCCCCGTCCGGCAAGTGCTTCTTGGTGTTTTGCAACATTCCACCTCCTGAAAATCCCCCGTGAGCGACCCCCACGCCGCCGGGTCCCATTCACGGTGTGTTTCGGTGGGAAAGAAAGAAACTCTGGTCGGCTTAAAACGGCTCGATATTGAAGAGAAAGTAAATTCCGGCCATTTCCGCCTCCGAAAGCAATAACGGAGCGGAATATACGTGGGGATTTCAACGACAGGTACAGTGTTTGCCCATCCAGACCTGACAAGACTGACCTGAGACCGGCGGATGGCGGGACTGGTGCCCCGGAAGATCATGGCAGCATGGCACCACCAAACATGCTTCGGCTCCATCCCCGCTGTCCGGTCCGATCTGGGAGAAGGCCTCTCACCCAATCTCCATGCCATGCACTGCAAACTCTGCAGCCGGCCCGTCAGCGAGCTGAGGAACGTTCCTGGCTGTCCCCTGAAGAGGCGGCATTGGCACAGGTGGGTTAGGCCGGGGTTAGTGGGAGCTTGTGAGATAGCGAGAAGCTCCCCCCAGTCCCCACACAATGGGCCATGGACCGATGGAGCCTCCCTTCGGTTCGGGCCTGACGCCTGTTGCTGTCGTCGAACAACGGCGTGACAGCGGGCTCGACGCCGCGCCCAAGGTGGAAAGGCGCCGTCGGTAACCACACCGTGGGAATTTGCTGGCAAGGCACGCAGGGCAACGCAGGGCTGGCCGACCGAAAGAGGGGCAGTAGGCGGTAGTCGTACCCAAAACCGGGGACACTAGCGGACAGGCGCCGATGCAACTCTGAGAAAAAAAAAAGTTTTTCTCTTGCTTCCTTGCCAGAGAAATCTTGGTTTGGGGAGGGCGGTGGACCTGGCTACCTGAGGCCGTTCCAAGTGGCATCAATCAGTGGGTGAGGATGACATCGTCGGGTTCCAGACGCCTGTGACAGAGCGTGTTGGCAAAGTCGAATGCAGATTTGGAGAATTGGGCGTGCGAAAGAGTGGACTTTGGGTCGCTATAGTATTTCCCGTGAACGCGCGGTGCTTTGTCTCTGAAAATTTGCTCGCTCGCCGTTTTGCTCGCTTCTCTCAGGAGGCAACAAGGGATCGATCGATGAAGGAGGCTCTTCAGTGTTCGGCTCTCCGCAAAAGGAAAGGTACCTTGGCTCCGTACCTCCGGCTTCCACTCCGCTTCATGTGAAGTGGATTCCAGATGGAGTTTCCCGTCAGCGAGTCGTGGGGAAGCGAAAGAGGGTGAGTTTATTCAGTCACCGGTGTAATACTGCGGCATGACGGATAGCAACAGGAGCGCTATCAATGACCATTGATTAGTGCCCACGAGAACGGTTTGTTGGTGTCAAGCAACTTATCATTATCTGTGGATTCTCTCTGTGCGAGGTGCGAGAGCGGCATCGGGATCATGGATAGGGAATTGAATGAGTCGTGAGACCCTACCATCATGGTACAGTGCAGTCATTAATTACACGTGCAGATAAGAGTGGCAGGTAGCCCTCGATTAAAATCGGACAACCTAACTCTGACCATCGCACAGTTACGATGCTGTGCTCTCTTGTTCCCCGCAAAACGCGGATGACGTGATGGCTAAGAGTCTTTCGCTCGGGCGCTTGGCAATCAATATCAATTCGGGATCCCTTGCGATAGAAACGACGTTGTTGTTTCGACACCGTTTGTAGACCTCTTTATTAGTCAAAACGGCCCATCCGGGTAAACCGGTGAGCGGTCAGCAGGGACGAGGATGAATCCCAAAAAGTAGAGTATGGAGTCTCGTTTGAAGGTGTGCGTGGTGTCCAAAAGGACTGAATGTCAGGTTGAGGCTGTGAGAAAGAAGCAAGGATTTGGCAGCACACTCAAGAGGCTGAATCTGGGCGACGACATCAGCATCTCGACACACGTGTAGCATTGCGTGCGTGGTCTTGGTGGTCTTGGTCTTTGGTGGTGACCTGAAGATGGAAGGCTATGCCTGTGTGGGGGATGGCTGATCAAGACGGGCATTTCGGGAGGAGTGATGACGGAGATCATACCTCAGCACTGTGGAAGAAGCCCAGGCTGTCGAGTACACGTAGGCGATTGAGACCTCCAGAATCGAGATGCCTAGTGGCGTTGTAATGGCCCGTGATCACCTCAACCTCGAGGGGGATCATGATGGAGGTCTCCTGTCGTTGTGATTGCGTGTGCTCTTCTCGTCGGGTTCCAGGTGGGATGAAGCACCTTGCTGTCTACTCTGGCCATTCAGGTTCTCACTGTACGGTCTCGAGGGCTAAATTTGGAGGACCTTCTTGGTTTTGGAACCCAAGTTTAAGGTAGCGTCGCTGTAATCCACTCTTTTAACGGACGGGAGATGGACCTGTGATGATCACTAAAACAGCAAATGTCTCTAAACACGAAGGATCGTCAACAAGCCCGAGGGCCGAGTAGGTACGATGAATGCACGCTGCCCGTGAATGTCGGAACAAGCTTGCTACCTGCCGCCATAGGAAAGTGGTGAACCAAGCAGAGTGAAGAATGAAGTAGGATTGTTGACACGGAGCCATCCGAAGCACCTTTGCGGCCTCTGGGCTGTGACGACCCCGTGCCATTCAGCCCAGTAGATGGAAGCCTGTGAGCCTTCCAGGAGCATCAAGGAGGGAAGCCGATGGACCTTGGATGGAAAATATCACAACATTCTGGCAACATTGGCCATCCAGGTGCCTGTCTGCCAACCGTGTCATTCGCAGATTCCGCCATCACCCCACACCTTTTGTCACAGGGGCTCGGGACCGCAGGGCTCGGTTGTTGATGACAGTCACAGAACAGGCGGGGACAGGACCCTTTGCAAATGGGTCAGAATCATCGGTGTCGGTAAGCTGAGGTGCTCATTTTCAGTTTTTTCCATGCCAATATGACCGGCGGAGAATTTTTGATTGCGAAAAAGAATGAGAGTGAAATGGACAGAACCAAGCTGCCCTGTTCCTGGAGTCCCCCCCCCCCCCCCCCCCCCCCCCCCCCCTTCTCTCTCTAAAAACAGTCAACACAGTGTCAGAAACCCCCTGTAATCCCTGCAGTGCAAGTGTTCAGCACCCCCCTCACCCCAACTTCTGTCGTCAACTGAGGAAGCTTCAACTGACACTGGGACCCCACCTCCCAACCTGGTCCAACGCGCACCGGTGACGACCTGTGGATTTTGTCTACAAATCGCTACAGCAGTCAGCCACTCCAAGCAGCGACGAGAACAGCGAGCGCCATACAGAGGACCTTACTGGTCTCTATAGAAGGTCCAGATTGCTTCTTTCCTTTTATTTCTCCTCTTTGATCTACAGAGTGACTGACGACCTACTGCGGTAGGCGAGACACGAGGCCAATTGATCGCACTTCAACCCTTGGCGGGAGTTCAGATAATAAAAATTAAGAAGTGAAAATGCTGGAGAGAGATAGAGATACGACGGGCCAGATAAAGTGCAACTGCACGGGCTCCATACCTACCGATAGTCATACCGATACACTGTACACGTTCAAGCAACCGTGAAAGATGATTGGTCGGCATCCCAACCCTGCTGATCTCCGTTCTCGGGCAAGACTCGAGATCACAGACGAAGACACGGCGGATTGTGTGCTAAGCGCAGCCGGGGCCAACAGAAAAAAAGGAACATGGAAAAAGGCCAAAAGGGGACTGACAGGGGCAGATAGATACAGGCTACAAAGGTCTCGTTCAGTGACAACCTAGTAAAGAGTCATCCTTGCGCAGATACCAAGCACCTGGCCTCCTTACCTACACCACGCAATACACTTGCTTCTATCATTTCTTATTATAAGACGTCCGCCAGTTCCTCACCCCCATTGTACCTCCCTCCTAGTCTTTTGCTCTTCAAGATCCCCTCGGCTCAAGAACGAACATCAACCTAGTAATTCCATCATCCCATCAGCATTGCAGCAGCCAACGGGAAAAGCATCAAGACAACACTGTGCAGCTACCTCACCTCACCACACTTGCTCTAGCTTGTCAACCCAACTCCATATTCGACGGTTACATCCACAGACGCCAATTGACGTCCGCTCAAACACAACTGCCAACCGAACCCAAGACAACAACACATACATAGTCGGACTGCCCAACCTTGTTCTCCAACGACACGGCGTACCCGTAACTAAATCCCGAACGAAACACTCAACACCGTGTGTCGACTCCCCTCATCTGTGTCACCACCGGCTATCCTGTTCTACCCACTTGTCGACCCAGAGAAGCGAAACACCAGCTACAGACTCCATCCCCACCTCCGGCTGTAAACAAGTCAATAGCGGGACAGTAGCTCACTCGCACAATCCGGGGCCCCGCAAACCCGTCCAAGCCTGTTCCCTGGACTGTGAACTGGGAAACAAACTGGTCACTAGCGCAACCCCATCGCGACTTGACGGCGACATATAAAGCAACTGACCTGCACCTGTTACACCTTACGGGTTTAATAGCCGGTCGATTGTCCTCCTTGTCCTCCTCCCGTCCTACTTGTCTAACACCACCACCCTCGTTTGGTCTCCCGAAGTCGTTCGTTGAAGCTATCGGTTTGCGCACTTTCCCTCACAGACTCTCCAGTCCCACGACAGCGCCAGGAACAACAAGCACGAGCAAGAAAATTCTCTTCTTGCAGCTTACATATTTGCCACCCAGCACGACACCCACTTACACGGATTCGTCATTCCACGAATGGTAACTTGTGGGCTTGTTGGTCAACAAAAGTTTTGAATAACTCTTCACTCCTCCCCCTTCCAGGGATCCCCAGCTTCTCTCAACTTTGGGCCCAGACGTGATCAACGACGACAAGGACACCAATTCACCTTCTCCTCTTAACCCAACCAATCACACATAATAGCCTCCATGCATCACCAACGCCGAAGGTCCGGGCATGCTTCTGGCAATACTTCGATGACCGACGTTCGAAAAGCTGCTTCTTCAACCCGACCTGCCATGACGAGGAGAACCACCCCCCAGACCTCCCAGAAGCTGGGCAGGAACATGAGGGATCGTGAGAGGGAATTGGAAGAGGAGCGTTGGTTTGAGGAGGAGCGGGAAAGCTTTCCCCAGTTCTGGTGTGTTACCCCTGCTCTTTTGCCTTTCCCCCAACAAACCGAAGCCCGCCAGATCAGATCCAAGTGTTGTATCTGGGGTTCTCTTGATGAATTGCCTTTAGTACAACCAGCTTCCCCTCCCCAAATAATTCATCTTCAATGGCATTGGTCATCTTGTGCCGAAGCATTGCCGTTCCTGCATAACCTTTCAGGGTTGTTTCTTGTGCATGGATATACCGGAGCATATTGTGCTGACACTCAGTTCTTATAGCATGTCTTGCGAGAAGCAGTTTATCCCCGATAACGACCAATCCCTCTATTGCTCCAAGGAGTAAGTTCAAACAACTGCCCCCAAACCAATTCATCATTGAATCTTAAGACTGACCTGAACTCGTTAGCTGTCGTCTAAGCGACCAAGAAGGCTTCGGTGCCTCCTCATCCTCATCTCGCAACTGGGTCGGTTCGAACGCTCCAGCTCACTACCCTTTCTACTCGGCCTCCTCAGAGCCCCGAGACATCATCCCCCGCGCATCCCCATCCCGTCCCAACTCAACATATGTCTCCCCACCTACCACACCGGGAACCGGCCAGTCCTCAGCCATCAATGCCCTCAAGTCTTCCCTTTATGGCGGCAGACCAGCCAGCCCCCCCTCTCCGCCGCCTGTAGGCAGCTACCACCCGAACGTTTGGCCTTTCTCCAACCGAAGCTCGGCTACCAGCCCCAACAACTCGTACTCGAACCAGCAGTCCGGTTTTTTCCCCTCTACGTATGACGGCCACTACTATGGCGGTGCGGGAGATGCCTATAATGACCGACCGCTACCAAGCCGCAGGCCAGGGATTTACTCGAGGCCGAAGAGCATTGAGCTTGTCACCCCCTTGGTAGGGAGGTAACAGTCATGTGAACGATGAGGCGGCGGATAAGAGGATGCGGATGTCCTTGCTTTCCCATCCGAGAGGATGCAAGGTGCCGCAGCTGTGCTCGGCAGCCAACTTTTCCATCTTTCGTCATGGACGATGCAGTTTGTTTTCCATTGCATGGGAGAGTGTGGGGGGCTTTCGAACATTTGCTATGCGGGGACGATCACTGAAATCGCAGTGGTTACGGCTGGCCAATATCTCACGTGGCTGGGTTCAGGATTCGATTTTGGAGATGGTGATGGCGGTTGTCCCTTCCGGTTACACACACCCACCTTCTTTCCAAGACCGATTCGATTTAGCACGGGTATCGATTCGAGCTACCCCACAAACTACCCCTAACGAAAGTCGGGCGAAGAACGAACCGAAAATCCACATCGCAGACGACCAGTGCCACCAGAAGGACACTAGTGCGTGGGGATTCCAAACCTGGAACATCTCGGCGTGCTTTATCGCGATCAGTTGGTCGGATGTCATCATTTTCATGGGGTTGATGTTCACTCTTGCCTTCAAGTCTTTGCTTCTTCTGCTTCCGCTGTGGCAGTTGCGACCAATCGCTTCTCGCATAAAAGCACTTTTCTTTTCTTTTCTCGAACATCATTTTTTTTTCTTATCAAGCATTTCACTGGTTACCTATCTGTCATTGGTACACCAGATCTGGACATGGACACATCAAAAATCAGGGTTGTTTGGCTGGGTTGGATATCGTCCGCGCTTTTTGCATTTTTTTCCTCAACAAAATTTTATAGTCTTTATAGTTATTTCTTGTCATTGGAGTCGCGCATTTTTGGGATATTTTGGAATCGGAACAAAAGTTTTCACGAGACAGGACAGGACAGGCAGGCGGAACTCATGAAGAAACAGAAGAAAGAGAAAGAACATCCCACTCACTCTCTCATAGCTCTCACGGGCGGCGGCGGCGATCACGCAAAAGAAGAGAAATTGAGAAAAAGTATTGTATATCATCTTTCTAATGTTTAAGCATTTTTTGTGTTTGTTGATCATCATCATCATTATTATCATGACGGGAACGTTTACATATTTCTACATAAGCAGGCACGCATTCATAGTTTTCGGATGGAGGTCATCTCTGCTGTTTTAGTTGTTGATTGCATTTACGGTTATCATATATCATGAGGAATAATCAAACAAATATCACCATTGTCTTCAGAACCTCACTCGATGATGTTTTGCAAATCTCCCTTCACCCGCGTATATCCAAGGATCAAGACTCTCTAACAATGACCAGCCCCAGATATTCGGCTCTCCTCGGTTCGACGGTTGCTGACACCTCTTAGCAGTTTTTAGTTCACCTGTCTAGAACTATTCTGTTACGCATACCAAGAGTTCCAAGACTGTCAAAGCACTTGACCATTTCTTGGAAAACATTTCCTACAGTAGCTCTTTGACTGTCTACCGATAAGTTTACTCCAGGAATAGTCTTATCGTGGCATTTCCATCTTATCCCCATGATCCCATCTCGGCATCTCCATTCTAACCCCATACCCAACCCCAGACTTTGATGTCAAAATGGACAAGCGAACAAAAGGAATCCACAACTCTGGAATTTCACCGAGACGATGTGGATTGTGGAGGTTTTGACTTTTGGCAGTGTACGACGCAAGCGACGGCGCCAACCCCCAAGAAAATCTAGACTACCCCATACCCCACACTTGGTTGTTAGACGCACACCGGTGAGCCAGTCCGGCTGTGGTCAGTGTTTGACGCTATTCCCGACCTGGTTGTTTCCTCCGGGCTCCGGGTCGAACTAAACCGCTCCGAGTCAAACTAACCCGCTCCGAGTCAAACTAACCCGCTCCGAGTCCGACCGCACCGTCCACCCCCCCACACCAACGGCCCAATAACCCCGGCCCCGCCCCGGGCTGGCTCCACCTACTGTCCAACGGATGTTTCGCCGAAACCAACACACAAAACGGTGAAAGTGGGACGACGGACGCGCGGTGAAAGCCAGTGTCACCTCGGCGCCGATGATCGGAGGTGATCCACTCGGTTTAACCCCCGGTTTAACCCCGGACGGAGCGGACAGTGCCCCGGACCGCTGAATGCTGTCACAGTCTCACGGACTGCGACTCTGTGATACGACGGCTAAAGGTACCTAGGGTGCTAGGGTCCCCGCTGTTTATGCCTTATTAGATATCTCAGACTCAAGACGCGTCGATCGATAAGGTATTTATGTTCCTACATTAGTGAGCTTCCTTATTGTAGCTGTGTGATTCGAACTCAGTGAGAAGTCAGCCTTTCTGGTAACCTCTCTCTACACAGTCAGTGCTATACTGTGGTCTGCCTACTTTACCTTCTTTACGATGGGCGTGGGGGTACACATCTATCTATATGGACATCACTAGCTAGGCAAAAACCCACGGACTCTCGAATCTCGAATCTTGTCACCAATATAGGCAGTGTACAGTCCAATGCTGGTTTGTTTGTTAGCTTGGTACTCCTGGTACTGGACGGTATCCATCCCGAATTGTCCCAAACCTTATAAGGACAAATTGAATAGCTAAGCACGGATCGGAAAGGGATTAACAAGATTCAATATGGCATATTGAACTTCGGAAATAGCATATTCAAGGTAAGATCACGCTTTGATTATTGAAAGAAACGAATCAATTAGACATAAAAACGCCCAAGGAAGTTGACCCGAGGTCTCGAGCTAACAAACAAACCAGTATTGGACTGTAGGTAAAATGTGCCACTAACCCGCTGTGGCTTTGACCGTTGGAACCGTTGAACGGTCTGTGCATGCCCCGGTATGTGACAGCCGTGATGAACTCAAGTTGGTTTATTAAATGATCTATCAAATTGAGTATACCAAGCTGATAAGAATCCTGCTCATATCTGTACCCACTGAAGTTGAGGATAGATATCTAAGCGCCCTGATATATCATGGATGGACGAAGCAATTGAGGCACAGCATATGATGATGCTGATAATCACGGCCATGGATGATAAAATTACGAACGGGTTCAGAAAGAGATGTGACGGATCGGATACGATACCCTCCCTCGCCTCCCTTCACCTCCCTCGGTCGCTGCACCTGGAACTCAAAATGGTGATGATGTAGGCTACAAGGCAACCAGTGCGGTGCGGTGGGCGGTGTCAGCGTTACGGAGAAAGATAGAGGGTTGCAATTTCGATCACGCAGGAGGTCACATAAGTATGGTGCGAGAGCCTGTAAGGAGGTGAGGGAGGGTGCGAGGGGGGGGTGCGAGAGGGAGAGGGGCAGAGGGGCAGTGTTGGATGGAGGATGAATGCGGATGAAGTGAGTGAAGTGTGCGAGGATAAGGATAGAACTTCGTCATTTTTTTTCTTTAATGTCGACGGTAAACCCGACTCTAGCAAAGTATTGATATTTAGTCGAGAGTGTGTTGTCTATGTGCATTGCAATTATAAATATGGTACTAATAGATAGATAGATATAGTTGTGCCTATAGATAGCATGTGTGTGTGTTGCGTGCCTGTTGGGGCATCATAACTGTCTTTGCAAAAACGCGCGTTACATCATGACCTTCTCTAGCTTATAGCGTAAAGAGTCGCAACAACAACAGAACAGGCAAACAGCATATTCAATGACGTTTCATGACCGTGTGTGTAATTGTCACGCGACATTATCATTCCCCTTTCCTTCCTTCATCCGCCACCCGTGTTCCTCAGCGGGGATCATTCCACTCACTACCCGTGGTCCCAGACCCGGCGCCCACGTCCGTTTCAACCATCTCTATACTCGTAAGGCTAGGAAACCGCTTCTGAAAGTCCTTGATATAATCATCCTTCTCGGCCGCCGACATCTGCAGTAGCATGGGGGAGTTCTGCCCGGGCAAACCCTCCACGGCGACCAGCGCTTCTCTGCTTGTTCTGCTGTAGTCTGCTCCTCTCGCTCCGATACTGTCGCTTCTATCCCTGTCTATTAATGAGCTCGAAGAGGTCCCGGGCCTGAGCTGTTTGTGCAGGCTTATCGTGCTGGTGCTGTAGGACTGTCTAGGCGGCGAGCCAGCTCCACCGCCGGCTGTTAAGTTTGCGGTAAGTCGCGTGGGTTTCGGAGGTGCGGCCGGTTTCGCCCCCGTCACGGTCATGGAGGCGCGACCGGTCATGGTTTGCTCCATACTGGACATGCCGGACGAGGTCGGGGGTCGCGGTAGAGATCCGGTCACGGGCTGTCCGGTAATGGCAATGGGCTTCTTTGCAACCGAAGGCCGCGAATCTCCAAGACTGTCAGTCGAGCCACGAGGCCCACCGGCATCGGAATCGGTGTAATGGCCGTATCCGTGAGCTGTCCTTGATACTGGCGCCGAACGGCTGCTCTCATCCAGGAGGCTCTGAACCTTGTTCTGAATAGACACAGCGCGAGGGACGCCACCAATGCTCTTGGGCAGCGGCGTCGGTCCCGTTCCCGAACTCGTGCCGGTCCGCTGCGCAACGCGCGCACGGTACTCGGCCTGCGCAGCAGCGACACGAGCCTCTTCTGCCGCCAACATGCGTGCTTCTTCCTCCCGGCGCATTTCAGGAGTCATCTCGTCCGCGTTATTGTCTCCAAACCGACGGCCATCATCGCTCCTGTCGTCAGTTGCCTCGGATCCCGCGATTGGTGTCAACTTATTGAAACGGTCGACTTCTGCATCAATATCCTTCAGAGGAGATGGACTCCTCGGAGGTCCACTGTTACTCGCACCACCTTCAAACCTCTTGAATGCATCTCCGAACTTGCCAGCGAAAAGGTTCTTGGTACCAGCACTAAGTGAACTCAAGCTTGAGCGCTTTGAGTGATGTTTGGCACCCTTGTCTTTCTTCTTAGTATCGGCATCCTCCATTGAGCGCAGAAATTCGACGCTGGACCGAATGTTGCGCTCCTCCTCCAACTTCGGCGAAGGAGGAGCCTTGTCGAACGAGAATCTGGAAGCGGAAAGGCTCGGCGAGTGAAGTGGTTTGGCAGCCGCCTCTTTTTCACGCAGATAATTAAGGTCTGATTCGAGATAGATACTGGCAGGTCGTGACCGGGATGAACTGCTCTCCTGCTGTTTGGATCTTGTCGGTAGTTCAAAGGCGTCGTAGCTTGGGCGGCCACCTTCAAGTGATGGTCTCGAGGACGAAGGATGATGTCCGTGGGCAGTGTGCATTTGCCCTTGCAACGGAGCGTTTGGCGACCCGGCAGCCCCAGGGGATAACAAGACCGTCGTGGCAGCGCGTGTAAACGATCTAGGCCCAGTCTCGTGCTGCCGGGGGACACTAGCCGCCCGGTGATGCTCTGCTGGCGGGAAACGATACCGTTCCACCGGAGGCGATGATTCAGTCATGGTTCCAGTTGAAACCATCTTAGGCCTAGTTGGTGGAGGAGACTGGAACGGACTCTGCGAATTCGGCGAAGAGATCGTTTTGAGTTCAGGTATACTGGAGATTATGGCTGAAGCACGGCTTGGCTCGCCTTGCCTCGGGAGCGTGGAAGCCGGGTTAACGGATGGTGATATGCGCTGAGACTCCATAGCAGCCGCATACGGATTCCCCTTGTTCAAGTCAAGCGAAACCCGCTGGCTCACCGGCACGGGAGTCGGAGAAGGTGACGGTTTCACCTTGAATACCTCGTCCGCCAGCCTTTCAGCTACCCTTTGCGAAATGTCCTTCTGTTGCCGTGGAGGCTGAGGGACACCACTGTCAAAGTCAAACTTCGTCCCCCGATCATGTAGAAGGGAGAACTGGTCGAGCGTCGGAAACTTATTCGATAGCTCGTTGGCATTCTTGAGTGGGAGCTTGGTATCAAGAGCAGCAAATGGGTCACCGTTCGTGACCTTCCCCGGCCCAGGACTGGGTGTCGTCGGTTGGGATACTGGTTGAGGCGGCGCAGGCAATCTTCCTCGTCGCATCCGCTCAACTTCGGGAATTACCTGTTGTTGGACGACCGGGGCCGCAAATACAGCGCCGACAACCGGGGGAGACTTAACCTGGCTCTGTGAGTGTTCGCGTTTCCTGGTGTCTGCATGTGTCCCCGTGTAGATCTGTATAAACGGTTAGTGGTCTAACGACATCAAAGTCAGAAGGTAGCAGAAACACTTACGTCTTTGACAGGAGGCTCCTTGCCTTGCATTGCGCAAGCTTCTCGGAGCACCTGATAGATATTCGGTCGAGCTTGTTGATTCTCTTGTAGCATCCAGGCTGATAACGGATGAGTACTAGGTCCAAAAACAGGCGACCACGGGATGCTTACCGATGAGCTTCTTCAACCTGTCAGAGAAAACAGGGTAGCTATGAAACTTGTAGCTGGCGTTTAGGATCGCTAAGGTCCCTCCTTCTTCGAACGGTGTAGTATAATAACACAGCTTGTAGAGTAGGACGCCCAGCGCCCAGATATCTGACTTCTCGTCGATGGGTTGTTTGCGGTACACGTCAACCATTTCGGGGCTCCTATACTGCATCGTCGTATGCTTCTGGATGTCTTCGTCCACAAGGCGGCACTCCGTAACGGTGGTCGGGGCTGGGCGAGGCGGGGCGGCCGAGCCAAAGTCGCATAGCTTGAACTTTCTGACACTGCCTATCATGTTGATGAGCACGTTCTCGACCTTCAAATCGCGGTGCAGCAGTGGCGGCTTGAGGTAATGCATGCAAGCAACACCTTCGGCAACGTCAGAGAAGATGTTGAGGATTTCGGGCTCGGTCAGACGGTGCTGCAACCGGGTGTTCATGAAGTCGATAAGACCGCCGCCATTGCAGTATTCCATCAGGAGGAAGACCTCGTAGCCGCCAGTGCCACGCATCTCAGAGGCATGCGAATCGATATAGGTGACGATGGCCTTGTGGCCCTTGAGGCGCTTCATGGTCTCGACCTCGGTGCGCATGCCGCGGAGGGCCTCCTTGTCTGGCACGGCGACCCTCTTCAGCACGGCCAGGTCGGTGCCATTGACCGCCGCCGGCAGCTTGACCAGATAGACATGTGCGAAACCGCCTTCGGAAAGGTACTTCTGAATGACAACTCGGTGGGAGCCGCATTGAATCTTGGTGCCGGGCGCAAAGGTGCCTGCTGGGGCGGCAGGGGCGCTGACCGCCACGGGGGCCCCGTACGCTGCTCCATACGGACCCGGCCTCGGGGCAGCCGCCGGCACCGCTTGTCCAAACGAAGCCAKCGCGMTGGCTGTGGGTTGGCCTATAAACTATTGGGTCGTACGGTTCGTTTGGGTTCGGAGTGGTGGGCAATGTCGAGCGAGGGGAATCGGCAGAGTGACACTCGGACGACGGACGCGGTGGTGCCTTGATCGAGGGGCGCAAGGAGGGGACGGTCGTTGGGGGATACCGGTAGGTAGGCGACTCGACTGGGAGTTAGACAGCTCTTCACGGCATCGAAACTATAGCAATCGAAGGAGGGAGAGGCCGTCTAGAAGCAATGCATAATCGCCTAACAACAGATCACCACAGGAAGTGTCCAAGAGTAAACCAAATGTTGGTAGTAGGTAGGCAGTAGAAGCAACGGGACTGGCAGTCGAAAGGGTCCCGGGGGCCGGTTTCCAGCTTGTCTAATTGCAGGGATGACGGTGGATTCGCGGTCGGGGGGCTGCTGGGCGATGGGCCTATGGTTGACGGGGAAGATGTCGGTCTCGTCGCAGTGAGTGTGCCGTCGACGTGCTTGGGTGTTTGGCTGTGTTGTTGCCGTGTTCGTCCGGGATGGTTGTTCCTCTTGCGATTAGCACGGCGCATGCCATCATGTTAACGCCTCCCTGTTTGTTTCCTTCAGGCGGCCCCGTGGGACGGCAGGATGGCGGCATGGCAGGTTGTAGGCAACTGACAGCAGACTCGCAGCAGTTGTCCTGCAGGTGCAAGTGTCCAAGTCCAGGCTGTCCCGTCTGCAACACAGCAGGTGCCCGCCAGCTGTACCCTATCAATGACAATGGACTTGGCAAAGGTATCACGCACTAACATCTGCACATGCAAGGGCGGGGACAGCATTTACACCAGCCATCAACCCAAACTTCACGACGTGGCGCCAACAAAGTCAAGAACCGAGACGAAGTTTCTGAATTCAAGGCCACCGGTCAATGTCGCGCGTTAGACCGGATGAGATATGGCGATTGTATGCAAGAGAATCATCGACTCCGTGTCATGACATCCCGTCATCTCGGCTACTCCGTGCTGCCTGATCAACCACATCGTGTGGCCATCTCCAAAACACTGTATCAACGACTTGCAGCCTGCTATAACACCTTTCATATCTACCAAATGTTTATAGTGGTTTTGTATTCAAGTCCTCGCATTTCTTGATCCAACACCAACAAACCTTTTTAGAGTATGACAGAACGCCCTCTGACGACATCAAACAAGCGCTACTTGACTATGGCACTAGGGTTCCCCGGCAACACGATGCCTCCATCTCCATCCATATCGGCACGGCAGGTTGCCTGGCAGAGAACTCGAACCCCCGTACTTCCCCCGCAAGCCAGGCAAGCCAGATCGTCCACCTCAAGGATGACATATAGTCGAACATCAACACATTTACCGCAAATCTCTTTTGTCTTCGTGGACTCTTTTATGAGAGACTTTACAGGCCTTGAGTTTTAAGTGGGATGAGGGGCAAGTGCCTAATTGCTCCCAGACTCCAGATAGGGAGCAAAGTGTGGGGTTGTTTGCATCCCCACGATAGCGGAAGTTTGGATCGTGCCGTGGGATAAGGTATCGTGAACCAGCACTGCCAATGAACTCGAAGGGAAAATCATTGATATATGAATAACTGAAGCCTCAACATAGACTTGAAGTAATTTCATATATTGAACGTACCAAGTCCTGGTTTCTTCTTGCTCTTCGCTTATCGAATACACCTTATCCGGGAAGGCACGCTGCAACTGTAACTTCATGTCTTGACGACCGCAGTGACACTGACGCAACCCACCCAGCAACAACCAACAACCACCAAACTGAACAATCTGATCCGTGCTCGGACGTCTTATTCTCTCCCCTCGAACCCTAGAATATGAGTCTCTTCAGACCTTTTCACCACCGAACTCTTAGTCATTCCTCCCGGTCGCTCCTAAAACTTCTTCAAATCACAAACAAACACCCTTCCTACCTGAAAATGAGTTTCCGCGATTACTCCAACATCGAAACCCCTGCGTCGTGTTACGTAGACTTTTGCTTGATTCCGGTGAGTACGAGCACTGAGCTCAGGTTATCTGTCTCTCACCGAAATACTATCTATCTAAGCCATGTCAAGAAACATGCTGACCTTTTGGCTTGCATCAAACAGGTTGGCACAGGCAACGTATCCGTCGCCAACGAGGTTGCCGAGGTGCAAAGGGTGTTGAATGCCAGCGGGTTGAAGTGCACGATGCATTCGGCTGGTACCACTGTAGAAGGATCCTGGGACGAAGTAATGAAAGTCATCGGCCAAGCCCACGCGGTCGTGCACCAGGGAGGCGTGAAGCGGGTACAAACTTCTATGCGGGTTGGGACTCGGTATGTTCTGCTCTCTTCTCTCTCTTTCTCTCCCTCCCTTTATTCCCTCCTTCTTGTGCTTGCTTTGATTCTTCACTCCCGTTTTGGAATATCCCCACACGTTGCGTTGCAATTGCTGACCCTTTACTCCCCTTTCTTTTGCTCCACTCCAATAGAACCGACAAGAAACAAACAGCTGAAGACAAGGTGAAGAGAGTCGAAGGAATATTGTCTGAGGATCAGAAGGGGGAGTCATCGGCCTAGTTACTGCTATTCAGTTACTGCTATTCACGATCTCAACCTACTCAGCTTTGATGCATTACTTGGTACTTGGTGGCTTGCTTATCCGTCTCCATATGTTGAGGATCATGCATGGAACTTCCACCAGAGAACGTTGATACTAACTAAGGTGTTCTTGTGCCAACCAGAACACCGGATTCGCTATGCTGGGAAGGCCGCTTCTGTCACACCGTTCAGCGCAGTACTGGGTATAGGGAGATATAGGAGGATGGGAAGGAAGATCGTACGGTAGCCTTCAGACCTGAATGAACACAATATCGCCTCACACCAACAGGGCTCACATCTTACTCACCAACCCATCTCCACATTATTTTTATACATACAACATACAAACGCATATACACGTTATTATAAGTATACTTTGATAATAGCCCTCCATCGTCATCCCTTAGCCAAAACCATCATCACCCTGCCGGGTCATCCAAACCCCAACCCATTACCCCCTTATTCCATTCCATAGTCATCACACATACAACATTCGAAGAAGAAGAAAAAAAGGCTTTTTAGGCCCTAGTAGTCATCTTCTTAGTCTGCCTCTTGGCCTCCCTCTCCCTCTCCTTCTCCAGGTACTTCTTCTGGGCCTTGGCGTCCAGGCCGGCCAACTCGGCGTCGCGCTTGGCCTTGCGCTGCTTCTCGCGCTCGGCCGCCAGCTCCTCGGCCTTCTCCTGCTCGCTCGCCTTCTTGATGCCCTTGATCATCTCGTCGCGGACAGACTTGACCTTGCGGAGGACCTCGGGGCGGAAGTGCGCCACCTGCACGAGCTGGTCCGTCATGCGGAGGAAGTACTGGAAGATGGGCAGGAGAGGCTCGTAGTTGTTGTCCGAGGGGAGGCGGTACTTGAGGAAGATGCGCTTGCGGGGGATGGTCTCCTCAACACTGTGAAGTGGATTATATGTCAATACATGCGTTGATGCGTTTTTGGGGCGAAAGAGTCGATGATATGTACTCACGTCTTGGGCTTGTCAATAGGCTGGTCGGAAACAATGAGGTACTCAAGGAGATCACCGGCAGACTCGGCAGCCTTGATCAGCTCAGGGGTAAGCAGCGCATCGGTAATCTCGGCGCTCTCGGTCATAACCGTCAACCACTGGGGAAGCTTGTTGTTGTCCTTGGTGTAGGTAAGGGACACATCGTAGCGCTCGTCGCGGACCTGCTTCATGCTCTCCTTGTGGACAATGGCCCAGACAAAACCGTCGAAAGTGCTCTTCTTGTCGTTCTGACGGAGCTCAGCCGCGCCAGGCATAGCGGGAACAGTAAGCGCCTCCTTGCCATCGAAGGGATACAGGGTGGCCTCGACGGAATCGGTAGGCTGGGCGTAGCTGTCCCAGAAGAAACCAATGACGTTCTCGGCGAGAGTGATGAAGGGGTTGAAGCGCTTGACCAGGGTGAGCTTGACATCGACAAAGGCAACGTTGACACGGCCGGTGGCGTAGGTCGCGAACTCGAAGAGACTCTTCTCCTTGAGGATGGCGTCACCCTTCTGGGAGTTGGAATCGGCCAGAGCCTGGGTGAGTTCATCACCAGACTTGTCCGAGAGGGCCCTAGGCACGCCGGAGAAGCCAACAAGGGCAAACTCGGAGCCCAATGTTGAGGCATGGGCGCGAATCCACTTCTTGGCCTTTGAACGGTTCAGACGGGCACCGAAGAGGTGGAGGACCAGCACGACCGTGATGGCGGCCAGAATGAAGCCCTCGGCCTTGAATTCGGAAAGGCTATGGCGCTCGTGTACATTATACCACTTTGTGTAGGGGACGACGGTCTTTGCGGGCTGGGCACCGGCGAGAGTGGTCGTTACGGGGCTGATAGGGATGGGGGACGGGTCGGCGCCCTCTGCGAAGTCGGCGAAGTCTGGGACACAAAGGGTCAGCCATTCAATTTAGGTGAATCATGTCTGAGGGTTCTGGAAGCGAAGCAGAGGCCCATTGATCGGCATTATGCGAGCTCCGGTGGGTAGAGCAGCCGGGATATCTAGAGCCTAGCTCAAGCAACCGTGTCTGACCGGGGCATCGCAAACATCGAAGCCGTTCGGTTGGCGGGCAGGATTAGGGGTTTGACGGTGCTTCCACTTCCAATGTGTCCGGCAGGTAGGACTATGGATCAAAGGCACATACCAGAATCGCCCGACTTGTCTGGAATGACGCTGGCAGGCTTTGCGCCACCAAAGAGGTTGTTGATCACGTTCGCCATGGTGTTGATTGCTGGCGTTGTTGGCGCGGTGTGGCCACCATTGGAGCTTCTGGAGCTGGAGCTTGCGACATAGAACTTATGACGGGGGAATTCCAGGGAGCTGGTGCACGGGCCCGCCGAAGCGATATTGTCCGTGCTTCTTCTGGAAGCCCCACTTTCTCCTTCGACGGCACGCTTCCACTGCTGTTGTTGAAGGTTACTTTGCTTTGCGAGGACTGATGAAACAAATCTAGCGAGAAGTTTATGGCTTTTTGATGCTCTTCAATCTGGAATCGGATCGATCTCAAAACCTCAATACCATTGTGGTTGGTGGTATGCCCTTTCCATTGCTCTTGTTACCAACGTAAAGGTTACGTACTTGGACAGATCACTTGTTGAAGGTCTTGGCGACGACCCCAACCGCAAAGATCTAATCGGATTATCGATGTTTGTGAGGAGACAATGAGACCTACCATTGAGGTGGTACATACCGTACCTTACAGTCAAGAGTGTCTTTGTCACGCAGGTCGGCTATATAAATACCAGCCCTGGATGGCAAGATATGACATGGCTTTCCCGAGTCTCATCCGCCTTGCCAATGCGGGGGAAAGAGATGCGGAAAGCAGGGGGGAAGCGATAGGTGAAACGCTGCGGACATGATTGAATGTAAATCGGGGATTGCGCGTTCCACTTGTGTGTTATTCGGAAAGTTTTAGTATTTGCCCCATATCCAGAGGTAGTCTTTGGGTCGTGGAAAGAAGTGCCCGAATTTCAGATGTTGTGAAGAAACCGGCAAGAGTGACAGGAAACATAGGGCACAGCGGCAACAACCGAGCGTTGTCTGGACGGTTTTCGGGACCGATCACGCAAGTTTGAGGACGACTTGGAAGATTGCGATCGTATGTGATGAAATCCAACAACCAGGGGCAAAAGAAGAGCAGAAGACGCAGTCAAATTCCCAAGAGCCGCCCATTCGCGGGAATCACCATGGGACTGGACTCCAGGATGCACGAGGGGTCGTCATTCCAAAGGGGGGTCTAGATATTAAGGAGTATATGAGGGGTGTTTCTATCCGAAAGCGAACGCTAAGCCATTAAATGGCTCGTGCACTGTTCTGTTGCTAGGGGGCCACGCTTGAGGGCAACTGGCCTCGATGTTTCAGGTTGCTCTCGCAGATCACTGATCGTTGCTTCTCCCCTTTGATTGGTTTGTTGGATGTTCGTTGAACACGATCCAAAGGGAACGATGAAGGAATCATAAAAGGGAGCCCGCGGGGATGATAGGGCATTCTGGCGGATATGGGCGGGGTGAGGGTGTGAATGGCGCTTGACTTGCAACCAGGTCAAGACACTCGACATTGCCAACCCAAGAGATATTGGAGGGAAGACGTTGGCCGGTGTCGGTTATCAAACCATTAGTTGAGATGTCTATGGGACTCACTGTATCCCCAGTCCGAGATGGTTGACGGAGATGTCTTTGTTTCGTCTCGGCACAAGTCTTGCGGCCAGAAGCTTGGTTCTTGGACAATTGGTAAACTGCCCTATCAAACAAGACAGAAACTGCTCCCACCCTTCTAGAAGCGACGCCAGTGAGCATACCTGGTACAGATCCCCTGTGCTTAGGTATATCAATGCTCTGCTTTGCTATCATGGGCACAGTTAGAACGCTGGCGAGCATACCGATATACATATGCATTCGGTCTGTAGTGATCATCTTGGCATCAAGAAACTCGCAGCTTGATGACATGTTGGTCGCCTCTATCAATGCTAGTTACCTGTTGGGATCGGGTACCTGTCACGACACCCACCCGACCAATCAAGGTGCATCTTCGCAGCGGCAGTCCCTAGCTTCCTGTACCTGAGAATACCACTTGAGGTGGCATACCCACTCCCGGCAGACATCAAGCAGACGAAGTAGGGAACCCAACTTCCAGAGGTAGACAACCAAAGAAATCAACGAGATGAAGTTCGATTCTGGAGTCTCTTTTCTTTAGACTTTTCTTGGTCTTCCAATTTGTTAGCTTTCCATCGCAATGGCAAGGTCAAGAGGGGGTATGATTCTCGGGGCGCATGTGGGTAGCTGCAGCAACGCCCATCCTGTCCACTTAACAGCGTGAAGCATGATTCCCGTCCCCTCGTTCCCGTTGCTCCCCAAGCATGCATAAGGCGTTTAGCTCGCAGCATGGAAACGGAGTCACCTCACGTCTCTGATGGAGGGTACCTGGGGTCTTGCTGAAAAAAAGGGGCTTCCGCTTTTGACAGGCAAAGCTGGACTTCAGGGCATTCGAGGTTTAGGATCCCCAACATCAACAGCGACTTCCATCAGGGTCAGCGAGGCTGGCACAAGGTTGAGTTCCCCGCTGCCTGCAACTTGCGCAGCCTTAACTTGATATCGTCCATGACAGCTGTTCATTCAATTGGGGTTTGGTTCCGCCAATTGTAAGCAAGACAACAAGTGAGTGCAGCTGTTGTTGTAGAAGGCGGTGAGAGGAAGATCGCAGAGAGAAAAGCCGTGAGCCCGTGACGAGCGTTTTCGGTGCATCCAATGCAAGTACAGGTACCCGAACCTGTGATGCTGAGTCGGTAAAGCACTCACTTCATGTTTAACAGCAAGCAATGTCAAGCGGGAGGAAAGCAAAGGCTGTTTCACATCCGGCCCCGGTCCGCCATCCACCACTCAGAATCAACCTCTCGCCGCGTTTCCAGAGCACTTTCCTCTTCCCATCACGCCTTCCATCTCGTCTGGAGCYGGGCTGAGGTGTCGTCGTCGGTCTCTGCACAGGACGTCGGTGGAGCGCGTGGTGGTTCCGCAGTCGCAGTTGCAGTGTCAGATTTGATGGGATGGAATCCTCGACCCCCCCCCCTTTTTAGGTGGTGTTTAGTACATGCCGCCTGCCTGTAGAACCTAAGATTCCCGGTTGCCCCCCACCACAACGGCTTTCTGGGTCTTTTCTTCCTGCAACCACTCGACTTCAACTCTGCATCACTTTCTCTCCTTTTCAACCTTGCATCTCTCCCGTCTCTTCTCTCTCATTGTAACTCACAACCCTTCCTCTTCTAATCAAGATCGCTGTCCTCTTCTCCAGGCTCGAAACCCTCCTCCTAATAACCCCGGGCCTGTATATTCTTTAGCAGCCTTTAACTTCCACTTCTCTCCCCTCCCCGCCTCTCCTTGTCGGATCCACTCTCCTGGCGGAGTAACGTGAACCCAGACGACGGCCGTTGACGGTTGACAAAATCGACACCCCTCCGCTGAGCTGAGACGAGGCCGGGCGTGAGCAAAGCGACGGAACACGAGCGAACGGCCGGGGGATTGTCTCTCGCTAGAAAAAAAAAAAGTCCACACGCACCATCCCACACACAGCTTCTGTCCGGGACCGTCCCGACAACGAGCCACCATTCAGCACCAGTCCACCACAACCCGGGCGCAGTTCCAATCCGATCCAATCCCACCTTGGCAAAAAAAGGCAAAACCAGGGCCGCCTGCCTCGAAAGGTCTCCCAGGAACATCCAGTTTGCTTCACCTCGACTCAACCTCTGAGCCGCCGCCGAGGTCGACTCAGCTCTCCTCTCGGTTCCTCTTTTCCCCTTCAACCTGTCGCTCCTTGTTGAGGTCGACTTGCCAAATTTCCCCAAGCCACTTCCCCAACTTTGCCAAACTTTTTTTTGCAAGCATCGACAGAGAAATCCCGGCACCTTTCGTCACCGACTCCGTAATCGCCCCTTGCAACAAACCTTTGCGACGTCGTATTCCCTCCTCGAGCTTCACCGAAAGGCTCCTCGAGTGACGCTCCTTCGCTCAGGTCAGCCTGTGTCTGATATAGATTCCTGCTTAATTGGACGACTCTTGTCGGCCCCGCGCCTGCGCTCTTTGACGTCGACGTTGGTCCATCCTTTCGTCCCACACCGCCTTTGACCGCCCGCCGGAAATCAGACTCGACCGAGACGAGACCCTCCCTTGAGCTATCGTCAAACGCTTCTTGTCCGGTATCCAAGGCCTGGTAGCCGCGTGGACGCGACTGGAAACAAAAAGTTGTCAATAACTCTCATGAGAGCTGGATAAAAAATAATCAATAATGTCCAACCAAAGACCCGGCGATCATATGTCGCTCGGCTTCCCGCCGCAGTCGGTCTCTCTTCAGACTCGAACCGGTTCGCCTACAAGCACATCACCGAATGATGCGACCTCTGCCGGTGCCATTCGCTCTCCTTTCGGCCTGTCATCGGGACTGGGACAGTCTTCCAAGATGGCTGGCGCTTCGCGGTCAGGCAATGGTTCGCCATCCCACGATATGGCGTCCTCTGGCCGGCTCTTTTCAAAACGGTAAGTCAATAGTGACCCTGATGTTTTTGGAGCGCCGCTGACCCCGCCTTGTGACGCAGTGCCCGCGAGATCCAAGCCCAGGAAGGCATCTCGGGATTGCCGGTAAACCCATGGGGTGGGCCCCCGACCAGCGGCAACTCGACCCCTCTTCGAGAGAACATCCCGGAGTCGCCCACCGATGGCTTCCCGGACTTCACCCAGTTGCCCACTCCGGACAGCTTGCCCCAGACTCGGCGTGCTCGTGCCGGCACCGTGCCGTCTAGATTTCCTGCCGGTGCCGGGATCAATGGCATGCTGAATATCCCGGCCTTGGCTTCCAAGACCTCGCGCCCTTCTCCGTCGCATACGCCGTTCAAGTCTCCCTCTCCCGGCCTTGAACAAACCGAGGGCTCAGCTTCAACGCTTCTTTCCAGGCTGAGGGCTGGTTCCATGCCTCAGCGCAGCCCGTTCGCCCAGGTACCCGGCACAAGCTCGCCATTCGGCGTTTCCATCTTCAGCAGCTGGACGCCTACTGGTCGTGAAAGAGGCAACACTCTGGCCAGCATCGCAAGTGTGCCATCCAACAACCCCAGTTCTCCAACCCAGTCGCACTTCTCTCGCGAAGGCGCGGGCGAGAACGATGTCCATATGAGGACTTTGGACTACCTTGGCCTGGCAGAGACACCGCAGCCTCCTCGCGCTCAGCTTGCCACCCCATACATGCCGACCTATGTCGATTTTACTAAGGCCGCGAACAGGTTCCGCTCTTATTCGGTCAACAACAAGGATAAATACGCTGACGAGGAAGATGATTATGATGAAGATCCGTTGACCATAATGGAGAACCAATACGCTCAGCTTCAGGATCAACTAGCCGCCACCAACGCAGCTATCCAACAGCACAACCTCGCCGTACAGGCATTCCAAGCTGCCCGTCCGCGTGCCAGGACAGCCGGTGTTCTGGACGCTCCTGCCAGCAGGATTCTTCGTAACTACATTCCAACTCCCTCTCGGCTTGACGCTTCTATTACAGCCGCCGACATTCAGTTGCCGGAGGAGAGACAGTACGAGGATCTGCCTCAGGCTGTCGCTGCCATGACCCTGGGAAGATCGAACAGCCGTAACAACAATGGCTTGCTCAGCGCCGAGGAGCCCAACATGGAGGGCCCAACAAGCGCCTTGTGGCTCGGCAGCATCCCTACGTCCACCACGACCTCTACGCTTACTGAGATGTTCAAGTCGTATGGTCCCATTCTCTCCGCTAGAGTGCTGACCCACAAGAACTGCGGCTTCGTCAACTTTGAAAGAGTGGACAGTGCCATCAACGCGAAGGCCAACATGAACGGAAAGGAGATTTTCCCTGGTGCTGGTCCCATTCGTATCAACTTTGCCAAGCCGCCTTCCGCGTCCAATACTCCCGGCCACGATGGAGCCTTCCCTTCCCCTAGCCCTGATCCGTTTGCTAAGGGACAGGAAAATGGTCAAAATGGCAGCACTGGCGCATCTGGTGATGCTTCCCCGACACCCTTGGCCGGAAACACCACCCCCACTGTGCCACCTCTCTCTGAGATGACCGCCGACATCCTTAACATCGTCCAGCAGTTTGGCGCGACCGAGGAGGAAAAGTACAAGATTTCCGCCAACCTCCAGAACGCCATTCAGTTCGATAACTTTATCGATGAGATTCCCCCCATCAAGGAGCCCGCCCACACCCGTGTTCACGACGCTCCCAAGCTCCGTGATATTCGCAAGCGGATTGATAACCAGACCTTGTCTCAGCAGGAGATCGAGAACATTGCTATCGAGATGCTTCCTGAAATTGCCGAGCTGGCGTCGGATTATCTTGGTAACACTGTTGTCCAGAAACTCTTTGAGCACTGCTCTGACTCCGTTCGCGACCAAATGCTTGCTGAGATTGCACCTCATATGGCTGAGATTGGCGTACACAAGAACGGTACTTGGGCTGCCCAGAAGATCATCGATGTCTGCAAGACGCCCCAGCAGCTGAACCTCATCGTTGAGAACCTGCGTCCCTATACGATCCCCTTGTTCCTCGACCAGTATGGCAACTACGTCCTTCAGGGTTGCCTGAAGTTCGGCCCTCCCTACAATGACTTCATCTTTGAGACCATGCTCAGCAAGATGTGGGACGTTTCCCAAGGCCGTTACGGCGCTCGTGCTATGAGGGCATGCCTGGAAAGTCATCACGCTACCAAGGATCAGCAGCGAATGCTCGCAGCTGCCATTGCCCTTCATAGCGTACAGCTTGCCACTAACGCCAATGGTGCCCTACTCCTGACTTGGTTCCTCGATACCTGCACGTTCCCGCAGCGCCGCACAGTCTTGTCGCCGCAGCTCGTTCCTTACCTTGTCCATCTGTGCACTCACAAGGTCGCGTACCTGACCGTCCTGAAGGTGATCAACCAGAAGGCGGAGGCTGATGCAAGGGACACTATTCTTAAGGCCTTGTTCTTCACTCAGAACGACCAGGTTCTCGAGGCAATCCTCAGCGACCACGCCTGTGGTGCGACGCTCATCTTCAAGGTCTTGACCACTCCCTTCTTCGACGAGACCATCCGGACTCAGGTTGTTGAGAACGTGAAGAATGTCTTGATTCGCATCAAGGCGCAGCCTGGTCAGGGTTATAAGCGTTTGATGGATGAAGTTGGGTTGTCTACTCGGAGCGGTGGGAGCAACAGCAACAACGGAAACAACGCTCGTGAGCACACCAACAATAACAGCAACAACACCAACAATAGTGAAAGGCAGCGTCCTACATCTCGCCAGACCCCTCAACATCAGCAGCAAAACCAGCAGCAGCAGCAGCAGCAGCCTCAGCCGGCACAGCAGGCGGCGCAGCAGCAACCTGGTCAGTTTACCCCTGGCCCGGGTCAGTATTATAACCCATTGAATGTTGGTACCCCCAACTACAATGACTTGGCTTTCGGTATCCCTAGAAGCGAGGGCATGGAACTCCCGCAGCAGTTCCCGGCTTTCGTTCCTCAAGGACAAATGTACGGTGGAGCCGCCGCACCGATGGCCCCTGCCGCTGCTCTTCAGCAAATGCAGTACCAGCAGAGCATGATGGCACGCGGCGCACCGCCCATGAACAACTACTACCCCGCCGGTATGCCCGCTGGCTTTGGCGGTTTCCAAACCCCGAGCCCCTCAATCGACCAGTATCGCGGCACTCAAGCTGCCATGTCCAATGGCAGCCCGATTCAGCCGCCGCCTGGTGCACCCCAGATGCCTAACATGCCACCTGGTGGTCCTCAGGGTCCGTATGGCGCAGCCCCTGGATTCGGTATGAACATGGGCATGCCCACTCCTGGCTACGGTTACGGCGCTGGGCCTGCCCCTATGGGCGGAGCTGGCATGCCGCCCCAGCAGCAAAATGTGGGATATATGCAGGAGCAAGGCAACAACAACAACTCCAGACGTGGACGGGTAAGTCAAGGATCCTATCTTTGGGGTAGATGATGGTGCACTGAATTGTGAAATGGGTCGCTAACACTCGGTTCTTGATATACAGAGATAAACAAATCCCGCTGCCTGGCACCCAAAGTGTCCACACATCTCCGCTCCTCGGCTAAGCGCCACAAGATGGGCTATGTACAACACTTCACATCTCTTCTCTCTCACTCTGTGTGTGTAAGGGATGAGGAATGTTAACCTTCTGTTGTTTTATTGTTGATTCGGTTTGGTTGTTCTTTTGTTCGCCTTGTCATTTATGTTTGGTTTCGGTTTTGGCTTCGAATGAGTTTATGAGTGAGAGAGATGACCCCCCTTTCTGCGATTCGCAGACGACACGATCATGCAACGAGTTGGTACAGAACGAGGGTAGGGTATCGGCGGCGGAAGGGTTCATGAGGTTGTCCAGGCGCAGAGCGGACGCGGTACATGAATTAAGCCAATGCATTATGAGGAGACGAAAATAAAAATGGACGAGTGAAATGCAACGGAACAGAGGAAGAAGAATTTGCGACAAAGCAATAAAGGAGATGAGCGGGGAAGCAGAAGGGGATGACGAGATGGACGGGGAGGAAGAGAGTTGAAGGAGGTGGAAGGTTGGCTTGCACGGTTCGCTTCATGTCTATAGTCGTATTGAAAGGGTGGCGGGTTGCTCTATTTTGCTGGTCTTGGAGCATGCCCGTCACCATTTTGGTAGTAAATAGTAGTAGCATTTTTGATATACACTCTGCATACTCTACACATGCTTTTCCAACCGACGGGAGTGGGAATAGCCTCATCATCAAGCTGATGGCAGCTGGTCAAAGCTGATTGGTCAAGGATGCTGTAGGCTTAAGGGGTACGGTTCACGGCTTGGCAGGTGACAAGGGGCAGAGTGACAGTTGCGGGACAGTGAGTGTCCGCTCAACTTGTCAAGGCAAGGAAAAGGGGTTGTGTGGGGGAGCGCGGGCCACTGGAGTGTCGAGGCGCCAAGCCTGATTGGGGAGCGGGCGGGTTTCGCATCTGGCAATTTAACTTGACGGGAATTCTTCCAAACCCTTTTTCTGACACGCGTCTGAAGTCGCTGGCGCTCTGTGCTCGTAGAAGAAGTGTTTTCGTCTTGTCGCCTTTCGCCAGACATCCCCAAGTTCCCTTCGCTTGCTCTTGCTCTCGCTCTTGGCAACCAGCAAGGCTTTGATAAATCCGTTTTCGGTTCTGGAATGGTATCAGCGTGAACGGCCGCATCTACCTTCATTCTTTTCCACTGCACGGCTTTTGCGACTAGCGCACCGACTAATACGGTCGGTACCTTGTTGGTCTTTCGCTTCGCTCGCTCCAAGGCGGTCAGCTCGCGCGCATCCCATCCGACCCGTCTTTTCGACCGTCGCTGCATTTCGCAACTTGCAACTTTTCCCTTTACCTACCGGACCACCCGCCTGTCTTTTTCTCACCACATCGACGTAATCAGTAGCACACCATGGCCAACAAGAGGAACGAAGACATTGAGTTGGGCCCCGTCGAGGGTCGGGGTTCGACCGACAAGGACCCTTTCCTGGCCAGGAGGTCATCGCAGCAGCCAACCCGCCCTCAACAAGTTGGCCCTTTCGGCGGCTACTTCGACAAGATTGACCACAGCCCCGGTGCCTCGATTCTCGCCTACTGTCTGTCGTCGATTTCTATGACGGTTGTCAACAAATACGTTGTGTCCGGCAGTGAATGGAACCTCAACTTCTTCTACCTTGCTGTGCAGGTACGTCCACCGAACAAACACCCACACCCAAGGCTCCAACCGCGGGTCGAGAAGAAGAGAGAAGAGAACGCTAACAATACTTCCATCATGGCAGTCTCTGGTCTGTACCGCCGCCATTCTGATTTGCAAGCAGTTGGGCATGTTCCAGAACCTCGCTCCTTTCGACTCGACCAAGGCGAAGAAATGTAAGCCTTCCCCTCTTGTTTCAGCTTGTGAAAGTTTGTAGCGGCTGGCTGACATCGGACTGCAACAGGGTTCCCTATCTCGCTGTTGCTTGTGGGTATGATCTACACCAGCACCAAGGCGCTCCAGTTCCTCTCCGTGCCCGTGTACACCATCTTCAAGAACCTGACCATCATTGTCATCGCCTACGGTGAGGTCCTCTGGTTCGGCGGCAGCGTCACCCCCATGGCTCTGCTCTCCTTCGGTTTGATGGTCCTCAGTTCCGTCATTGCTGCTTGGGCCGATATCCAGGCCGCCGTCGAGGGCGTTGGTCACACTGCCGAGGCTACCGATGCTATCTCCACCTTGAACGCCGGTTACGCGTGGATGGGCATGAACGTGTTCTGCACCGCCGCGTACGTTTTGGGCATGCGCAAGGTCATCAAGAAGATGAACTTCAAGGACTACGACAGTAAGTGGCTCTGGCCGGGATTTGTCTGGTGAAAAAGTACATTACTAACAGAATTTCTTACTTCAGCCATGTTCTATAACAACCTCCTCACCATTCCCGTCCTGGTCGTCTTCTCCCTGCTCTTCGAGGACTGGTCCAACGACAACTTGATCAAGAACTTCCCCGTCGAGACGCGCAACAGCCTCTTCATCGGCATGATCTACTCCGGTCTCGCTGCCATCTTCATCTCGTACTGCTCGGCCTGGTGCATTCGCGTCACCTCCTCGACCACCTACTCCATGGTTGGCGCCCTCAACAAGCTTCCCATCGCCGTCAGCGGTCTCATCTTCTTCGACGCCCCCGTCACCTTTGGCAGTGTTACCGCCATCTTTGTCGGCTTCGTCTCCGGTCTCGTTTTCGCTTGGTCCAAGACCCGCCAAAAGGTCTCCCAGATCCTGCCTACCGCTCAGCCTACCATGAGCGCTAGCGCGGCCAGCAACAGGGATGCGGCCAATGCTTGATTTCACAAACCGGTGCAGCGATGGGGTATAGATGTGCTGAGCGAAGCGCGTTGCAGCCTCGTGGCGGGAATCTGACAGGCTGTTCAAGCCCGAGTTTTGCGTGGATGCACCACTGATGATGGTCTTTGCCCGCTCGGCCCGGCTTCTCCTCCCCCCTTCCCGCCTTTCCCAGGCGCTGGACAAGAAACGGCTTCGTTGCAGAGGGAAAATACTTTGTCTACTTTTGCCCGCCTTTCCCACAATTTGGTTTTTTTTTCCTGTACAATACTTAAAAAACCCTGTTGAAATCCTCTAGTACACTGATCTATTTTCCCATCATAGACTTTTTATGTTATTTCTCCTTCCCTCGCTATCTATAAGTATTTGTACAGGGAAATATAACTAAGGTGTCAGAGAGTCGCAAGCAAGCAAGTAGGTGGACAAAAAACGAATTGGATTTGTCTTTTTTTTCTTTTTCGTTTCTCTATAGGGTGGGTGTGTGAAAGATGGTTGGTTTGTTTGGTTGGTTGGTCCTGGTCGGTCCATGAAAACACAACAGCATATGTGTGTCGTGTGTCGCGTGTGTGTCTCTATATGCGCATGGTTAATGGCGTTGGTCTTCTGCTGGATCGGATCGGCAGCAACTTACTCGGGTCAGAAGGCGGCGGACGGACGGACGGACGGATCGGGTCAAACGAAGAAATGGGATGAAAAGGAATACAGATGTGGGATGAATCTTTGCGGGATGATAGATGATCGTGGTACAGAGAAGGGGTATATGTGCGCCATCTCTACCAACCTGCTTCGGTCAATGGTATCTCTATGTTTGGTTAATCATCTCCCCTAGAAGAGACTTGCCTTACCGAGTAGCAGCACTAAATACGTACACTTAATGAGTTGATGGAGAATAGATGATGATTTTGTCAACGAGATGCTTGCTTGGGTGATTCGGGGTTTGGCTTGCCGTACGCTCTATCAAGTCTGGTAACGACAACAAGATGTGAAGACGTTCAAGTTAAAAATATGTGGGCAAAGAAAAGCCGGACACTCGGCAGCGGGTAATCCATTTCACTCCTATCGATTCAACTACCTTCCCAACTTCTTGGGCATTATTCGCTAGTTGACTCGTTCCACCATACTAGGGCTTTATCCTCACTTTTCCATTCCTGTCATGATAGAACTCCCCCCGATACAAACCATCTTCCACACATAGAAGTATTTCAGTACTTTATAGCCCTCCTCTAGAACTTTACATATGAGTTGGAGTCCATACTAAACTAACTACCTCTCATCTTCTATAACATCTGCTGGTCCATATTACTCCCAATAGCGATATTACTAATAAGCAAAACCTAACTAAGGGCAGATGCCAACTCACACTCATGTCTCTATATACCTACAGCTCACCGGACGCTAAAAAGTACGGTTAGGGTGTTAGTGCTTTTCGCGGGCGGACCCCATACAGAACTCCGCACGCACTAACTAAATCATAGCGCACGGCCCGAAAGTGCACTTTTCGCCCGCGAAAGAATTGTTAGGCCTAACAGTTAACTTTCATTTCTGTTAGTGCATTTTGCAGCTCCCAATTTGCACCTCTATTTGCACCTCCATTTGCACATCGATTACACCTCCCGTTGCACTTCCATTTATCTTACAGAACGCCGTAGGCAAAAGGGGGGGTCCCGGGGGGCGCAGCCCCCTGGCAAGAAAGAAATTCCAAAGCAACGAATGGGAAAGCAACCCAGTATCCAGCCTTTCATCGCCTTGGGAAGGGKGAGGCCAGCTTGCCTGGCCTCCCCGAACACTGGTATACCTCTACGCAAAGGGCTGCTAGTTGCCTCCATACTCTTTAGATTCATCTTTTACAATTACGCATTATACTGCACTACATACTATGCTATCCATCTCCGTCTCCGTCTCCAATCCCGTCCGTTTATCGTTGTAGTTTGTGCCAGCTCGTTGCCTACAACCTATCCACCTACGTGGTGCCAACCAATATTAGGTTGCACCTCTTAAGGCTATCATACCCTTTAAAACTCTCATCCAATAAGAAAGGCAAGATGGCCGAGCGGTCTAAGGCGCCACGTTAAGGTTAACCCTTAATCTGAGTTAAATCTCATATCCGTGGTCCGAAAGGGCGTGGGTTCGAATCCCACTCTTGTCATTAAATTTTTTTCTCTCATTCCCCCCCCCCCTTGTTCTGTCGGGAATCAAGGGCGCTTTGCTTTTTGCTTTGCTCTTCTGGAAAGCCTTTTTTTGTTCTCTGCTGCTATTGGCAGGGCGGAAATTGGAAGTAATAGGGTTTTTTGTATGACATTTGGGTACCTGTAGTAGATGTCTTTGTGGGTTTTGGGTTTTGGGTTTTGATTGAATTTGTGAGTGAGTTGTATCGACGTAGAATGTTTTGCGCCGTGACAATTTTCTTACAGCGGTTAGGTAGAGTTGGATTTACAAAAAAGGTAGCATCGCATAGTAAACAAAGCGATGGATGGTAAGAAGTTGGCACTGCAAGAAAGTAGAGGGTCCAAGGGGGTAATTAATTAACTAGGRCGAGCCCAATGCTCGTCCCCTTTCCTATGGATTATCCTCCTAGCATTGAGGGTGACGGTGATGGGTAATCACCCAACCATCCGATGTCCAACTCGTAACGTACAATGTAACCAACAAACACCGTGGGTATCTATCTCTTCTTCATCGCGCAACTTTTGCCTACGTAATCACATACACCAACCACCTCCCCGCGCTTTCCGTCCACACTTTTGCCCAGTTGCCCTTGCCCCGTTATGTAAAAGTCGAAAAAAAAGGTACTCAGAAACTTGCGAAGCAAAAAAAAACTCCGCCCCATCGTATGTAGCCCGTATAGAAAAAGAAAGAGAAAAAATGCCAATGATGGTGTTGTGAGAGGAATCCATCCGCGAGGAAAGAAGATTTCGTCATCAAGTTGCTGAAAGGCGTGTGTGTGTGTATATCTTCATCGAGTGAGAGAGAGATCTATAAGCTTTTTCGTTGACCGAGACAGCGTGCGTTGGTGTAAAAGAGAGAAAAARTGTTGAAGAAACCGTTTCAGGCGTGCCACAAGATTATCGTCAATAGTGTAATGATGATGATATGTCGTCGTATAATTCGTCAAAGATCTCCCGCCGACTCCGGAAAATGTGGTTTTCCCAAAATCCAAAAAGATCATGTCTATAGAGTATCAAGACAGAGAAAGAAGAAAGTTGTTGGCAAAATAAAGTAAAAAGGCGAGTACCGACAGTCATGGAAACCGATGATAGAAAATTCTATCATCTGGTTCAGTCCGCCCAGCCTTCTTTGGAGCCGATGATGGCGAGAGCGATGACGGCGCCAATGATGATAAGTCCGACGAAGGACATACCGATGTTGAGTCTTCGCCACCAACACGCGCTGAGATATCTCGCTTCCTCTATAGGGCTGATGGGGTTGATTGAAGTTCTGAATCCGAGCCTCGACTTTGAGCGGTCGAACGGGTCATCGGGGGTGTGGGTACCCTTTTCAAGCATCTCGCTTTTAGGATTAGGGGGCAATGGGAGGAAGGCAGCAACCATCCAGGCTAGAACACATCTCATGGTTAGCAAATGGAGAGAAGAAACAAGTTCATCGCCATCACGGGGTAACTTACCAAAAGGCATGATGAATCCAACAGCGAACAGCACAATCTGGATGTTACGCTTGCCAGTGACGCCGCTGTCAGCCGACCAGCTTGTGGCGGGAGGATCCCAGGCATCGAAGCGGCTGTGGCGACGGTCCTGACGAAGGTGTGGGGACCAAATGCTGGAAGTCTTCTCCTTAAGTGTGCGGAAGACATTATAGTCTGTCGGTACTGGCTGGATCTCCATAGAGCCATCGGAGTTGCGTTGGCCTTCTCTCGCGCGCTTGCGGGGGCTGAAGAGTTCCATAGGGAAGTTGTCAGAGTTTGGTGATCCACTGTGTCCAAAAGCAGAGCTCGGGCGGCTGTCACCAGCGTCTGACGCGGACGATGACAGCAGACCGGCCCAGCGGTGTTCGCCAGATCCATAGTAGACCCTTGCCCAAGCAGGAATGGAGTTCGTGAAGCTGTTTGTTCGGGACGGGCGCGAGCGGTGGCTGTGGCTCGAATGAAGATTACGGCTCCCGCTCGAGGTGCTGCTGCTATGCTGGAGAAACGAGGACAAGCCTGATCTTGAAGGGTGAGAATGCAGGTCTGCAATTCCATCACCGTGCTCATCTTGGTCACGAACCATGCGAATCGGCATGGAACCACCTCGAGAATGGGCAGCCTGGGGTCTGGCGATACTGTCACTTCCAGCACTATCAAGATGTACTCCGAGGGACGAGGAAATACTCTGCATCTGACGGCTGTGCGTAGAACCACCCCATCCGCCAGTGCTGTTGCGGTAACGGTGCTGGCTGCCCAAGACCGAGTGTGACCCAGGGCGTGAAGAGCCTGGTTCACTGCTGTATTCGTCTTCGGACATAACCGTAGACAACTGTGAGCTCCATCGATCTGGTGGTGGCTGGGTCATCGGTGGTGGACGGTGGATGATGACAGTTTCTTGACCGGAGGAGGAGCCGGTCGATGACCCGGATGGGGACGGTACCGACCATGAAGGTTGCTCCCGGGAGGACGACGGGAAGCGGAAAAGGACCGGAGGCGTGAGTAAGGCCGGAAGAGGCGGTACTGGTGGGGCTCCGGTCGAGGAAACGCTTTGAAAGGAGGTGGAGCGGGCTCGAAGGTTCTCACGCGATCGCTGCTTGTAGTACCCGAACTTTTCCTGGGATCTCTTCTTGGCTGGCCTGAGCGGTGGGACGCGAAGACTCTCTTGTGAATATCGGCCACCGGTGGCTACAGAAGACGGTGTCGAGCGGGAGTGTACGACGAAGTTCTCGTTGCTCTCTGAGCTTCCGGGTGGGCTAGCAGAAAGTGGCGCAGGCGGTGATGAAGCACCGATAACTTGCCAGTTGGCCGGGCCCGATGGAACGCGCGAAGTTCCCGATGGAAGACGGGAAGTCTCGCTTTGCGCTTCCCAAATCGACCGGACGGAAGGGGATGCAGCGACCGGCGAATCCCCAACAATTCTCCAGTTGGATTGAGCGAGTGAAGAGGCACCTGGCGATACGGGCGAAGAGTGACCTAGAACTTCCCAGTTGCCGTGGGTAGAAGATGGAGCGCGCGACGAGGCACCTGGGCTGCCTAGAACTTCCCAGTTGGTTGCTTCGGTCTGAGGAGAGATGGGTAGGCTGTCGGAGGATTCGGGCACTGAGGTGTGAATACCGTAAACCTTGTAGTTGGTCTTTTCAGATGCGATAGTAAGACCAGAGACGCCAGAGATACCAGATGTAAAGGAAGGTTTTGGCGCGATAACCCTAGAGGCAGTCGGGGTCGAGTTGTTATCGCTCCGCGATTCGTTGGATGCCACCTCTTGTAAAGGAGCAAGGGGCGGGTCGATCGCAGGTGAGTTTTCGTGCGTGAGATCTGCGGTATGGGGAACTCTGCGTAGACCACCGACCATGCGGTAGCCAGAAGAGGTCGAAGCCACGGGCACGGGGCCTTGGATTAGTTGGGTGGTGGACGAATCAGGAGATTGGATGAAAGGTGCGACGAGATCAGATGGAGCAGGTTCTCGGGCGGCAACTGTGTTACCCGAGAAGGGGGTGCCGACGGTAAAAGGGGTACCGATGCTGAAAGGCGTGCCGGTACGGTCGTCACTCCATACGTCGACCGACGGGCGAAACGAGGGCGTGGCTGTGGATGAGGAAGGGATGACGGGAGCCTTGACGACGTCGACAGGGTCCTCCTCGGTGGTGACGATTCTGAAAGTCTTGTCGGGGTTGAGGGCGATGATCTTGCGCTGTCTGGAGAAGGATCGCGGGCGAACTGTGGGTGAAGGCGAGGCTGAATCGCGACGGCCGCGACGGACATCCTGGGTGGGAGTGCTTGATGCAGACTGGGTTGCGGCAGCAGCAGCGTTGAATCGGGCAATGCTTCTTGAAACATCAGACAGCCTCCTGGGCAAAGGGGTCGGGCTGGTTGGATCTCGAACAACGGAGATGGTGGAATGGCCAGAGAGTCGCAATCCTGAAACTCCTTCATCCTTGGCCTTTGCCAATGACAGGGTCGACGTCGTAGCCGAGGACAATGCAGAACCTAAGCTGCTGGTGGCCGTCTCGCTGATGGCATAACCCTCGACTGCTACCTCCTTCGAATCGGGACCTTCTGTGTGCTGAAGCTCTTCGCGCTCCTCGTCCGAAGTCTCCTCGACCAATGCAATGGTCGGGCGCCCGAGCCGGTCATCGCTGGAATTGCCCGAGCGACGCCCATCGGCACTAGAGTTGGAGTGGTAGACGGATGACGTCTGGCTGTCTCGGCGATCATCGTCGTCGGCAAGTCGGGGCGGCGTGTAGGGGACGACGCGGATGCCGGTTGTGGCGGTGCTGGTTGTGTTTGTTGTTGTCTGCGACTGCGATCGTTGGTGTTGATGGTGCATCGGTGTTGATGGGCCATGCCGGCTGGGTGGCGCCGACATGGCTCTCTCCTGACTTCTAAAACACCCGGTGCTCGAGGCCGGGACCTAGGCAATCCTGTGAATCCACTTTCTACGTCAAAACTGGTGCGATCAGGACAATTCCATGTGCGTTTCATGCGGAATCAGCGTTTCGACGTTTAGAAGCAGTGGAGTTGTTGTCGTTGGTGTAGAACACAAGGTGGATACAGAACAGAAGAGTCGTATAAAGAGGCGCGATGCTGCTGTTCCCGTCGAGCAATTGACTGAAGATACTTGTTATCGTTGTTGTCGTCGGTAGTGGTGATGCTGAGGTTGGCGGCGGTGAGGCTGTAGTATGGTGGTGATGGTAGCTGTGGGTAGGTAGGTGGGTGGGTATGCTGTTGTGGTGGTGATGATGGCGATGGTGGTGGACAATGGTTGAGGCAATAATATAAAACATTAACAGTAAGCCAGATGAGGATAGTAGTGTATCCAAAGAGTGACCGGTAGCGTAACCGAGAGAGTGAGTTGGCTTTTGGTAAAGAATGACAAGAAGGGGAATTCCCTTAAAGAATGCAGATATCAGACAGCCATGAGGGTGTGTGTTGGTGTGTAGCACCTCCTGCTGGTGCTTAGATGCCGATGGGGGAGGACAGGAGGAGTCCCGTCTTGGGTTGAGACGGAGACAGGTCGGGTCGCTGGCGCCAGAGACCAACAACCAACGTGGTGCAGCAGGTGGGCTAGAGGGATTGTGGGATGGAGGTATACAAAGAGTGACAGTCGCAACTGGAAAAACAACGAACAGGACGCAAAATCCAAAACCGAATCCGCGGCCGGGTCGTGTGTCCAGGTCGCAGTTAGTTCGTTCTCCAACTGAAAGGTCTCCTACACTCACACACAACTTCTACGAGGCCGTACAACAACAGAAAGAGCCCTTTCGCGAAAGGTTCGGGAGGGAGTGGAGGGAAGAAATGGAATGGAACTCGAGTGGAAGGGCGGCCCACTGCTGCCCACTGCCCGGACCTGCCAGGGCCCAGGAGCCAGTGGTGTAGCGCGGGTTGGCCGGGGTGCCGGTAGCCCGCCGAGCCCGCGTGGAGAAACAAGACCTGTCGAGTGGATCCGAGGCTGTTCCGAGGCTGTCATTGGCCGGTGGGGCCTGCTAATCGCTAGCAAAAAAAGAGCTGCGGTTGCATCCTGTGCTGCCAGTGCGCCGAGAGCGCTGCAGCCCAGCAACCATTGATGCACCCGTCAGGAGGAGCACCGCGATATATCAACCAGTGAGCATCTCGAACCCTTTGAACAAGAACGGCTGCAGCATGCAGTGAGGAAGGCTCAGCAGGTCATACTATCGAAGCGGCAAAAAGCCAAAAAGCCCCAGGTGCGGTGACAAAGTGCAGAAATGGCACCAAATGTCTGCCAGCTTGTCAAAAGTTTAATTTCGCGTAACGACACGCCCGAGCCTTGATAGGGCAGGCGCCCGCAATAAGCTGCAGGCTACTAACTGGGGTGCTAACAAGTCGCCGAGAAGGTATCGCGACGGCAGCACCCAGCCATTCATATTGATTCCACTTCTGGAAGGGGAGTTGAGCACTGACCCCGTCATGAACAGTCCGTCCCGGGCTGAACATCCCCATTGTCTCCCCAAAGAAGAACGGACCCGTTCCCAATTCCACCGGCCCCCTTGCCAGATGCTTGTCAAATACCTGTCGTGTCCAATGTCCCGCGAATGTTTCGGTCTCGGCTGCCCTTGGACCTCATCTCTGGGGTTGCGCTCCGTCCGGGGTGGGATAGGGAATGGACTGAAAAGCATGACGAACGGTAATGTCGTTATTCATGTCTCTCCATACTCGCCAACACCACGATGGAGTTCGCTTCGTCCTAGTCGATCGCTGCGGCGCGGTATCGAAACTCAAAAAGACAAAAGCCTATCAACTCCCGCCCAGGTCTGTCCCACGAGGTACAGCCGGGCTCGCCAGGCACAGACTGACGTTGTCTTGTCGCGAAAAAGAGCAAAGGGGCGACCTTGATTCGCCAATGAGGGGTCCACAACCACGAGCCCACGCGAGGTCCCTCGACATCCGAAACACAAGCGTCACCTGGCGACATTCCCAAGGCGTTTGCTTTGAGGCTGAAGGATAGACAGATGATCAAACCAATTGATGGCGCAAATAGCGGAGGGAGCGGTTAGGTTGTGGTCCAGACGGACTTGTCGGTTGCTGAGTTTACTAGGTTTTTTTATCGGCTGTACCCCTGACGGACACGTTGGAGATGCGATGATTGCGAATCAAAATCAAGAGATGCCATCTCCTCCAAGACATGGGGAAGCGCATTGTTTTTGCGGAGGCAATATGCGTTGAATCAATGACATCTGTATAACCAATACGCACCTCACCGGAAAGACATTGGGGTGGAATGGAAGGTGTGCTCGGTACATCCGGGATGCTACCGGTATACTGGTATCAATATCAGCGGCCGATGTAGATATCGATATGGACCCCGAATCCACGGAACGGAGACCCTGAATTTCGGATGGAAGACGGATGGAATGTGAAGCCATGCGGCGGAGGCTCAAAAGTCTGACGGCTACGGCCCGAACATTGAAAGAAGAATCGCAATGCCCAAACAACAATGCTAAACTCAGAGGCAATGGTGGGGCAAACCTTGACTTCGCTACAACTACATTCCAGTCCCCATCTCCTTCACTTGTGTGCACAGCGCAACCTGAACCAAAAAGGAGACGGGTCCCGCAACCTTCGTCTGAACTATCTTCAGCCCAAGGCTCAAGGAGATCGACATTGACACCTCACTACTGCAGGAACAACAGATCGATTCTCCAGTGCCTCTTCACCACTCCTGACCACATTTCAACAAATCCTCAAACGCGGCTACTGTAGAAAATCATCGCAAAGTCCAACCTGAATTCTTGACAGCGGCTCCCGACAGGCGCGCAAAAGGCGACCGACATCTCGGCATCTAAAACGAGCTGTGCATACAATTACCTCCATTCTTCTCGAAAGACAAAACCTGCCTGCTGCCGCGCCTGCTGTACACCACCTTCGGCCTTGTTTTCCGGCGGCTAACGCTTCCGAACTGAAAGTCTGAAAGTTTCTCGACATCTCGGCATCCAACAGCCGCCCCGGCGCGCGTATTCTGTAATAGCGCTTAAGCAGGGTAGGGACGGGGATTGACGCCAGTACCACCATATCACCACCACCTTGGAACTGAAACCTCCTGTTGTTGTCGTTGTTGTCGACTCATACCTACCTATTCGGCTTCCCACTGATCTACTTGGTAGCTGAAGACTACCGGCGTATTGAATCGAATCGAATAACCGTCTCCTTCCGCGGGCTGATCCGATCGGTACCTTACCACTCGGGTCCAATCTATTCTTGGGCCTATTCTGACGTATTCACCCTACTTGGGAACTTTTTGTTTGGAGTTACATCAACCTAGCTGGAAGTCAAGTCTCCAAAGGAGCGTTGAGGAAAGGATGGTGGCCTTCTCAGAAGTGTTTCACAGGCTTAACCCCTGGTCGAAAGGTATGGTACACTCAACTCACATCACCCACCCTTCACTTAGTTCATCACATCACCACTTATCCAGCGTAAACAATAGCTAACTCGAACCAAACCAGATACCAACCCAATCTCCACCACAACCGCCTCCCTCCTCCTCGTCTCCTACGCCCTCTCCTACTTCCTCCCCTTCTACCTCTCCCCGCTCACGCGTCCCTCGCCGACTCTCTCACGAGACAATCCCTCCGTGATCCGGGCGCGCATCCGCTCCGTCTGCATCTCGTGCTTCTTCTGCTGCCTCTCCACTTTCCTCATCCTGCTCTTTGTAGCCGACCTTTCGGTGCAGGATGCGCTTCACTACCTGGGTTTCTGGCCTTTAGGCCCGGTCGAGTCTGCTCGGGCCCTGGGCCTGACGGCTTTGTTGTTCGCTGGGCCGCTGTTCTTGTATTTGGTGGTTGATGATGGATGGAAGGACTGGGTTAAGGGGGAGCCGGTGAAGGAGGTTTGGGGGGATATGTTGGGGTGGAGGAATATTGTTGCTGTGAGTTTTTTTTTTCCTGTCTATCTTTTTGGTTTCTTCTTCTTTCGCTCGTTTTTGTCGTCCCCATAGACTAACAGAGGTACAGGGCCCCCTAACAGAAGAACTCCTCTTCCGCACCTCCTCCGTCCCTCTCTTCCTCTTATCCCCCCTCCCCGTCTCCCGCACCATTTTCTTGTCACCCATCATCTTCGGTCTCGCGCACGTTCACCACTTCTACGAGTTCCGGCTGCAGAACCCGCGCGTTCCCGTCCTTGCCGCGCTTTTAAGGTCTGTCTTCCAGTTCAGCTTCACTACCTTGTTCGGTGCGTACGCTACGTTCATCTTCATCCGTACCGGAAGCCTGTTGGCCGCGTTTGCGGTGCATGCGTTCTGTAACGGCATGGGACTGCCCAAGGTTTGGGGACGGGTGGAGAGGTTGGATGGGAAGGGACCTGACATTTTGTGGACGGTGGGGTATTATGGACTGTTGGTGGGAGGGGCGGTTGGGTTCTGGAAGGAGTTGTGGACGTTGGCGGAGGGAGGGAATGGGTTGGTGCCTACGAGCGCGTTTGGGAGGTGAAGAGTGGGAGTTAGTAGTGGTGGTTTGTTAGCGGTCTTCGTTGACCACGGAGACAAAATGAGGAGAATATGTGGCAGAACGTGCCATTGATATGGAAACATTTGTACCCAAATTATAGGGAAAACATGATATAAGCAAATGAGGCGTCCTCTTACTCCTGACGCGATGCAGTGTAAAATTGAACTAGTCAAGTACTCCGTTCCTTTGCACTCAGCTATTCCCCAGACTCCATACGCAACATTTCCTTCACGTCACTCCCCATAAGCTGTGTCTCGCTATATCCCACCTCCTATAACTTCACATATCACATATCACATAATCCATACATCTCTTCTCCCTCCTCATCATATAGGTCTACCCTCTTCCCAACCTACCTGATCTTCCTAGCCTCCCCCCTCAACGAATCCCTCAAGCCCGTCGCACTAAACGCGCCCCCACCAACTCTGGTCTCCATCTCCTTCCTGAACTCCTCCAGCGCCCCATCTAGCTCCCCCTGGGGATCGCCACTGATACCCAGCATCGGGCTCCTCGACTGGCTATCCGTGCTATCCGCCCTGCTCGAGGGCTGGTTCAGGTTCTCGCCAAGCGAAGCCGCCGTTCCCATGGCCCCCTGAACGGTACCGTTCTGGGCACTGTTGTTCGTCTTCTCGTCACTGCTGCGGCCACGGCCGCGTCCACCAGAAGAAGCAGGGGTGACAACGCCCGCCTTGGCGTTCCTCTTCTCCAGAGTATTGCGCAGCCACTTCTTTCCGGGGCTGGAGAAGAAGGCCAGGGCCACGGCGGTGTAGATGATGGCGTAGAAGTAAACGCGCGACCAAGCGGTGATGGATTCATGGAAGCCGAGGACCAGGAAAGGACAGACGGCGAAGTTGAAGGTGAGTTGAGTGGTGAGCCAGGAGGCGAGATCGTACCACTTCTTGGAGGGGAGGGGGGCTTGGGTCTTGGGGTCGAGGAAGAAGGGGCGGACGTTGCGGCGGATGTCTGTTGGACAAAGCGGTTAGTCAGGGATCTTAAAAACATGAAAGGTGGGGGGAGTTGGGGGAATGTACTCTTCGCAGCAGCCTGGATGAAGCTCGCCAGAACAAAAGACAGGTAGTAGCCAGGATAGAAACCATGCCAGAAAGCGCTGGTGGTGAATGTAGCCAAAGTGGCGCCAAAACCAGGCTTCTTGCCACGGGGAGTGACGCGCAGGTAGACATAGTTACGCAGCCACTTGCTGGTATTGATGTTCCAGTTGTCGAGATACGCCTTGGTATTTTGCGCCGTCTCCATGCTTATCGGGCGGATGTTCTGGAGCCTATCCCAAGACACCTTGCCCGTGGCGGGATCAACGCCGTTGAAACCCAAGCCGCTGAGGATGCATGCGCCTTCCGTCATCATCCAGACACCATAGTACTTGGCGCGCGCCGTGATACCAACCATGTGCAGGAAGAGAAGGCGGACGATGAAGTTGTGGCTCACGAAGCCGTCTCCGAGGAGAGACTCGGGCGAGAACCAGGTAGACAGCCAGATGAAGAGCAGGAGCCAGGAGAAACCGGTCACCAGCTTGATCATGGCCGGAGTGCCGCTGCGGGGGATCTTGCGCTTGCGTCTGGTAGGAGGCTTCTTGGCAGGATCGACAGTCTTAGGAACATCGAACATGGTGGTGTCGAGCCATCGGCGGTACTCGGCGAAGTCGAAGGCGGGTCCAATCATGAGACTGGGGAAGAAGAAAACGTATCCAAAGTAGTCCAACAGGGAGGGCAACTCCTTGAGCCGTCTGTCCTTCTGAAAGTCTGAGAGATGGTCATCGGGAAGAAAACCGTCGGCCACGTTCCAGCAGAAAGCGCTAAGCTTCATGACCAGCACCATCTGCGCTCCTGTGATATCGATCGTGCTCGGGTCATTGAGGCGTTGTCGCATAATGTGGTTGACGCTCATGTGGCCCATGAGGAAGACGAAGCCGATCCATGGCATATAAGGGGAGCCCCGGAGGAACTTTGCGATCGAGTATGCGCCAATGGAGGAGATTAGGACGGTTCGGAGGCCAACCCATAGATCGAAGAGGCCGACGAGGTAAAAGACGCCAATGCTGAGAGTAAAAACACGTTAGATCTGGTTCTGTCTCCTGATATACATAGCCCTACATCGTCGTGCTTAACCTTGACTAATAACGCACCTTAGACAAAAGAAGTTTTTGAGATGAGGGCGGCTATCCGGGACCCTCTTGAGGAGGCCAGCAAGCGGGTAGGACAGAAAGAAGGAAAAGATGAGCTTGACTGTTGGGAGGTCAGGATTAGCAACCATCGAAGCCATATTGTAAGGACACAATCCGCTCACGCTCATCCGGGCTGGTCCCGATCTTGTTGCCCAGGTAGGCAAAGGCTGGCAAAGAATTGAGTGTTAGCGACAAGTCGGAAGGGTGATCCGAGGAGCAATGCGGTCGTACGAGTATGTATAAAAGGTATCATGTTGAAATGTATGATGGCTCAGATCGCGCGTAGGATAGGCGTGAATAGGACAGGAGATTAAGCAAGAATTCGACGCTTCTGCTTCTGCCTGCGCGCTACTCCATTGCACGCCGCTCGGAGGTGATAATGTTGAATATAGGTCGGCTTTCTCACGTCCGCGGGAATGCGAATCGGTGCGAATCGGTGCGGATTGCAGGTTGCAAAGATCGCGTGCAGGGAACGATGAACTGGCGTCCAGTAACGAATTTTATGGAGACTTGCGCCGGTCGAGGAAGTACACGTTAACAAATATGCAAAGGGCCGGCTATGCTGAAGAGCCAAAACTTGGGAGGAAATCAGTTGTAAAGTAGAGATGATAAGAGCTTGGATCACGGATAAATATGGATTCCAAAGCCTATTTTTGCAGGTTTCGTTTTCGTCTGAAGATTGCTTCAAAGTCGAACTGGCACTTGGCGGTTCCCGTTGCTTGGGACTGCCCACCAATTTGTTGTGACATCACCCGGATGTTGAGAGACTAAAGTCGTGCACGGACCCCACCTCCTTGCGACAAGCCTGCCGCCATGTAAATCGGGCAGGGGTCCACATCCGTCATCTGGACAGGACGAAAGTACCATGTTTGGCACCCAGTTTTGGTCTCGTGGTCTAGATGAAAGTGGTCAACAATTAGTACCACGAGGGGCACTTCGTGCAATGACACGGATCTGACGGCCTTTCGTTGACATCGCTGCTTTACACAGTAACATTGCTATTGGGATAAATGCACCCAAGTTTGGAGCATTCCCTAGGGCAGGGTTAGGGTTGTCTGTGTTCACATGGGCCAGCCGTAGAGGTACCCATGGTCCTATGTAGACACTATTGACAATGGTTCGACAGTCTTTGTTATGTGTATACCAACTAGAATGAAGTGATACTGATACAGTAGTCCTACATACGTGCTTGATGGTGACCGCCCAAGCAGTTGCTGTGTAGCGGCAGCAACTCCTCCGCTACGGAATATCATAAACGTGACAGCGTTTTCGAGCTTCAGCTTTCACGGCTTCTGGAGTTCATCAATCTCCAGTTTATATCCTTGAGCGGGGTATGCGATGCCAGTATCTGTGGCGAATAATCACTCTCTCGGAGCATCCTGCTGGTTTGTCGCCGTAGCTTATCCACGAAGCGATTTGGGGGCATATGTGTCTGTTCGCCTTATCAACAGTCCGATGGCGGATCGTAAAGACCAGAGAACCAACCAGAGGCATTTAAATGAGATTGGTTCTTCAATCTCGTATCGCGTAGCCACGTCAGAATGCTATGCTCATTCAAGGCATAGAACCGGGCATAGAACCAGGCATCGACCCGGCTCCGGGAAACTCCTCCTCTGCCCTCGGGCGATGCCTATATCTTAGCGAATCTGGCACTCTATCGGCTCCCCCATGTGCTTCAGCTTCGATCTCTTTCCGAGCCTCCTCTCTCACGTCTTTAGCGATATCGACTCCCTTGGCCTTGCTCATGGACCTTTCCACGTCTGAGATGGTCTCATCGCCGCCACGGGTATTCTTCTTGCGAGGCCACATGTTAGGTAGAGCAATCTCCTGGAACCTCGGCTCCACGCACCGCTCGTCGAACCACCGATGGAGGCGTGATTCGACGAGCTGTGCAATCTTGGGAACATCCTGCAGTCTTGAACGACTGCCCAAGAGACTGCGGATGGAAAAGTCCAGACGATAGTCATCGAGGAAAGTAAAGATCATCTTCGCGGGCTCGTTGTTGGACGGGTTGCTGGGGATGAACGATATGGACAGTGTGCCGCTGAACCTAACAACTGAAACAGCCAGGGCCACAGGGAGGACTGCGCTGAGTCTCTTGGGATAGTTGAGCAGCAGCTTTGTCTCTACCGCCAGGGTGATCATGTCACTAAGGTCGACGTCCATTCTGGCTTGAAGACGCGCGCCTTCTCTCGTGGCCATGTTGGCGTCGAAGGCCTTGCCGGTTCCGAAACTAAGGCCATCTTCGTCCACCGGGATGATGCGACAGTTGCTAAAGATGGGGAAGTCTTCGCCCAGGCTAAGTTCTGTAACTTTGATCTCGTCGAGGAAGTCGGGTCGGGCAGTACCGTTGAGCGCCTTGCTCAGGGAGGAGAGGATCGCATCGTCGTGTTGGGCGTCACTGCGGAATTGGGCGATGGTTTGGGCGATCAGCACGTTGAACCAGTCGAGACTTTCTGGTTGATGGCTGTCGACCTTGTAATATGTTTTGCTGAGAATGGAACCGATCGTCAGGGTGGGAGGACCAGGGCGCAGAACATGCTTCTTGTTCAGAGCTGGGTTCTGCACAAGCTGGAGCGCGTTGGTTTCTCGTAGGCTAAGGATCGATTTCTTGTGTGCTAACGTTCGCGATCTTCGGTCGGTAGCGCGGATCGAGGCGACGACTTCGGGCGAGGGAGGGTCACCAAAGATGAAGAACTTGATGAAGGCGGCGAGCAAGAGCACCACCGACAGCTGGCCGAGGATGAGACCCTGCGTGAAGGACAGGCTGTTAGACGCCGTGTTCGTCAGTCAGTTGGCTATGTAGGTCGGGCGCAGCGGGTTGGTTGTTTTGGACGATTTGGACTCACGTAGGCTCCGACCTTGCTGGGCAAATGTCGGCCATGTTTCTTAGGGTTATCGAGGCGAAGAAAGCATCTGCCCGTTCGATGTTCAGAGAGCTGCTTTGGCTGCGTCTGCATCTCCAAAAAGAAACCAGCAAGGTCCCTTTTGATGGTCCCGCCCTTATCTTATCGACACTTTTGGTGACGTCGCACGAGCCAGGGTTAGCTGTGGGAGATGCACTGCACAGCCGCAACCCCCAGGCATCCTTGTCCCGCGACTTGCACATGTAACCCTCCCGTGCCTCCAACCTCCCCGGTCCCCCCTTCCATCAACCCTGAGCTTGACAACAGCTCGACCTTGCCGTTATCAAAACAACAAAGCTTCCACTTCCACCGAACACCATCTTTAACTTTTAATAATTCTTTCGCTGATTCTGTTCGCATTTTCGGCCTCAAATTCGAAAATCTTTCGGGCTTGAATCTGAACGACATTCGGTGCCGTACGTTGTTTATATCCGAGCCCTATAAAGTCATTGGCGGGCGGGCTCAGGAGTTCGGGACCAGCAGAGGCTTTGTGAATGCGCAGAACGTGACGTCTAATAAATCGAAACCCAAAGCCCAGAATCACAGCACTTACTCGCCCAAGATGGATTTGATACAGGCAGCATCCGGTTATGTGACCAAGATGGTGACGGTCGGGGAAAACGCCGGGACTGCTGCTGCGCCGTCGGCCAAGATGAAGATGCTCTTGCTGGACAAGGACACCGTTCCCTGTATCTCAGCTGCCGTCACCGTATCAACCCTTCTCAACCATGAAGTCTACCTTACCGATCGGTTGGACAATCCTAAACGGGAGAAGATGAGACATATGCGCTGTCTCTGCTTCGTGAGGCCACATCCCGACACCATCGGCCTGTTGATCGATGAGCTACGAGACCCCAAGTACGGAGAGTACCACCTCTACTTCAGCAACGTTGTCAAAAAGTCGGCGCTTGAACGGCTAGCAGAAGCCGACGATCACGAGGTTGTGAAGGTGGTGCAGGAGTACTTTATGGATTACGTCGTTATCAACACCGACTTGTTCTCACTCAACATGTCTCTGCCTGTGAATCGGATATGGAGCGGCAATCCCGATACCTGGAACACCGACTCCTTACAACGATGCACCGAAGGAGTTATCTCAGTCTTGCTATCCCTCAAGAAGAAACCTCTGATCAGATACCAAAAGAGCAGTCCTCTAGCTAAGAAGCTCGCATCCGAAGTCCGATATTGTATGACCCAAGAGGACCAGCTATTCGACTTTCGCAAGGTCGACACGCCACCGATTCTCTTGATACTGGACAGGCGAGAGGACCCCATTACGCCACTGCTCACACAGTGGACATACCAGGCTATGGTACATCACCTGCTTGGCATTCACAACGGCCGAGTCGATCTCAGTGATGTCCCCGAGATTCGTGCTGAGCTGAAGGAGATTGTCCTCTCACAGGACCAAGATCCCTTCTTCCAGAAGAACATGTACCTCAACTTCGGTGACCTAGGCGGCAACATCAAGGAATACGTGTCACAGTATCAGTCCAAGACCCAGAATAACGCCAACATCGAGTCCATCTCCGACATGAAGCGGTTCATCGAGGAATACCCCGAATTCAGGAAGCTCTCCGGAAACGTCAGCAAACATGTCACCTTGGTCTCCGAGCTAAGCAGGAGAGTCGGAGCCCAGAGTCTACTCGAAGTTAGCGAGGTTGAGCAGAGCCTAGCATGCAACGATAACCACGCTGCCGATCTCAAGGTAAGCCGACCCCAACGTTCTATCCTCTCATAGCCGTATACTAACCCCCGACCTCACAGAACATCCAAAGACTAATCCAATCCTCCACCGTAACCCCGGACAACAAGGTAATCCTCGTCGCCCTATACGCCCTCCGCTACTCCAAATCGCCCTCCAGCCAACTCCTCATGCTAGTCGACCTCCTCTCAGCCGCGGGCGGCGTTCCCACCCGTCGCACCGACCGCGTCGCCAAGCTCCTGGCCTACCACTCCTCGCTGCACGCCACCACCGGCGGCTCCGGGTCTGGCGTGGGCGGTATCGCGGACATCTTCGAGTCCACGGGCATCTTCGGCGGTGCCGGCAACCGGTTCAAGGTGCTCAAGGGCGTCGAGAACGTGTACACGCAGCACTCCCCCTTGCTGGAGACGACGCTGCAGAACCTGGTCAAGGGCAAGCTGAGGGAGCAGCAGTATCCGTTTGTGGACGGCGGAGGGTCGACGAGGGATAAGCCGCAGGATATTATTGTTTTCATCATCGGCGGAGCGACGTACGAGGAGGCCAAGATGGTGGCGGAGATTAATGCGAGTGTACCGGGCGTCAGGGTGGTGTTGGGCGGCACGACGGTGCATAATGCGCAGAGCTTCTTGGAGGAGGTGGAGGATGCTGTTGGGGGGTGGCCGGAGCAGGTGGCGCAGGGGAGGAGGTAGTGCATGGCGTAGGAGAAGGGGGGTATTGCGAGGAGGGAGTACGAAAGAAGAGGTGATAATTAGCGGACGAGGAGCGAGGCAGGATCGTACCATGACCTTAAAGGGATAGTTGGTGCTGGTAAATATCTCTAGATACAAGTACGGTTGGCGGTATTTACATCTATATACTTGCTTGAAGACATTGCCATGACTCCCCTAATTCATCCCGATATACAGTCATCACACCACCCTCTACCCAAAAAACCTCCTCCCCCCTCACCCCCTAACTTAAACAAGCGCAACACTATCCATACACCCATACCCCGCCGCCACCCCCCCTTCCTCACTCTTATCCCCCTTCGTCCTCAACAAGTAACCCGCCTCCTCATTGAACTTAACCTCCCCACTGCTTTGATCCCACAAACAAGTACCATAAACGCCCAACTCGCAAATGACACCCCCCACTTCCACCTTCCCATTCCTCAAAATACTGTTCGCCAGCGCAGGCGGCTCAATGATCTCCATGAGAATAAACGAGTTCCAGTATTCCTCCGGAATTGTGGAGAGTTGCTCCGGGATTGCGCCGCGGTAAAAGTTATTTCCTCCGCCTTCGCGTTGGGGTTTCATCACGTATTTTTGGCAGTGAGTGGAGGAGGTGGCGAGGGAGCGCGCGTGAAGACCGGAAGAAGAAGTATCGAGGGGGTAAATGTTTGTGAAGGTTTTGAGGAGCTGCTGGGTCTTTTCAGACGTCGGAGACATGAACCGGGCCAAGGCGGAGGGGACAGAGTTGGTGTTGCTTTCCTCCGGGGTGGCGAGCACCTGCTGGACTTTCTTCATCCCCGCCAGCTGCGTGAGCACCGTAGGGCAGCAGACGGCGTTGGACCGCTCGATTTGGTAGCGCGCTTCCCACGCTTCCTGGGTAGGGTAGTCACCGGGCCCGTAGCCGGCGCGGAGGTAGACGACGGCTACCTCGAAGATCAGGGAGGGGTTGCTGGGGAGGGTGTAGAGGAGCTGGCGGGTGGGGGTGGAGGCGATGGTGGTGTGGGTGAGGATTTCGGAGAAGGGGAGGCGGAAGACCGGAACGGGACCAGAGCCGGAGGTGGAGGAAGACAGGGCGTATTCGAGGTGGCGCTGGTCGAAGACGTTGCGCTCGCCGGACTGGGTGAGGAAGAGGACGCATGTGGGATGGCCGAGAGTGGAAGGGCCGTAGGCGTCGAAGGCGGCGCGGAGACCGGCGGCGAGACCGGCGGCGGAGTCGTTGGATGGGAGGTCGAGGTTCGTGGCGGAGGAGGAAGAGGAGAGGAGGGGGTACTCGTGCTGGGCGAGGTGTTTGTGCAGGAGTGAAGTCTGGGTGGACAGGCCGCCGAAGGAGGAGGCGATGGTGTTGAATTCGACTTGTTTGATTTGCAAGGAGGCGTCGTCTTGGTGCACCATGTAGTCGGAGCGGAAGAGGCCTAGGGCGAGATTCTGTAGGCGATGGGTGATTAGTATGATATTAATCAAAAGCTGGGAGCTTATGGCAATGTGGTTGCTTACTTGGACATAGCCCTCCTTCTTCACGCGGAGGTGGACATTCCATAAGTTGGCAATGAACTCATCGCCGCCAGCAACCCTTGAGGCTTGTTAGTGAAAATGAATACCCTCTACTGTCGATGAGACATACTCCTTGACCATCTCCGTAAGGAACTCCTCATCCTGGCTGATAAGAGCATACAGCTCGTTGTATGTAGTCTGAATAGCCTTTGCCTCCTCGAAGCAGCTCTTGGGGAAGGGGCTGGGAAAGAGGGTAACGGGGGCACTCGTGGCGAGGATGCCTTCGGCGTCGTTACCGGCGATGGCAGGTGGTGGGCGAACAGTGAGGCCGTGGGCTACAGTCCAGTCCTTAACGACTTGCACAAGTCGTTCCCTTTCGGCATCTTGGAGAACGGGAGGGTATGAACCCTGAGTAATGGAAGACATTGTGGCTCGTGTTTTTATTATTCTGTGATGTTGTTAGTTGAGATGCTTTGTGTAGAGAAATTGAGGGGTCACTGATGATTGAAGAAACTAGTGTGAATGGCATCATCTTGGAAGTGGTTGTGAAAAAGAACTTCCTAGAGCCATTGTGTGTTGAGCTAAGGTTTGTTCATAAAACTCCACATCTTCAAGTGCGTCCACGAGGTTGAACAGGTCAAGACTTACTTGTCTGTGAGTTTACACCAGCTGAGATGCAATGGATGCTGCAGTGAAGATGGGATGATGGATGAAGCCGTCTGCAGAAGTCAGGACTCTGGCGCTAAAGCGAATCTCAAGTGGAAGTATACAGTGGGGCGCTGTCACTGTCAAATGTCACGGAACTGCGGGTTCAGTGCCTAGAGACGCAGAAACATGCGCGAAGTTGTTTGTACTTTAACACTTTGGCTGACAGGCTGAATGTGACGGATCTTTTGAGATGGAACGTATTTAATCATGTCTTGGATTCACAATACCACGCAAGTGTCCTTGTTCTTCAAATCTGTCAAGTTGAATTTGTAAGCTTCTATCTTGACATGGGATGATTGTTACAAACGTACCTGCCACAAATACTCCATTACCATAGAATTCGGGCAGTTACACCCCTCTCCACCGCTGCAGTCTGGACCTTTGGTGCCCCTCTTTCAGTGCAGGAGACGCCGATTTGGCAGGCACCACTGGGAATTTACAAGATGATATGTATCTTACTAGTATTTTACCAGGCACCATACAGACTTCTTACGCCATATTAGGCCCGAGTATCAGAAACGGGCCGCTATAAGTTCCCGTGTTTGCAGCGATGGGCACGTTGGCACTGACTTGCTCAAATATCTTTGAAAGTGGATGTGGGCAACTGGCCCCTTGAAAGGGCGATATATTCTTCTCATTCTCAACTTCAAAAGGGGAGGGTAAGACGAAGAGTGAGTTCACCTTGTTAGTACGTCCGAATCGCTCACATTGTGCTGTATGTAATTAACATCGTGTTGCAGTATTATTACGAAGAGTGGTCAAACGACCCGACCCCGTTACTATAGCTTCCTAACCCCATAGTCTGTACGATTATATGTATAAAATTACTCCGACCTATAAAATAAAAAAACTAATATGATTATTACAATTTATATTCGTACGGAATCAATTCAATATTGCAAAAGCGCTCGCTAATATTCCCCCGTGGAGAAAGATCGCCGGTTACTCGTAAAAATTCTCCTATAGAGGAATAACCTTTACAAATACTTCGAAAATAATATAAATCTAAACCTTTAATAATATATTACTAATATATCTGTTATAGGGCTAAGGCCCAGGCTGTGGCGCTCTGGTTCTTACGATTAGAATTATTAGTAGCGCTATAGCTATATCCGTATAACCCCTATTAAAACTTCGTATTTACAATAGARCCGCCTCTCAAATAGACTTTTCCTTCTTTATAGAATTTTAATTAAATTATACGACTAATACCTATATTAATTATATTATCTCCATTATATTAGATTCTATTAATAATAGATCCAATAGATTTAGGCGAATAGCCTCCCCTTTAATAATTTAACGTAGAAATTATTATTACGGAGGCTGATTTCGTATTAGCAGCGGTAATATTTACTATAGCCAGAGAGTAAATTATATAGTAGGCAGTATAGTAGGCCGAATAATAGAAAGAGAGAGAGGTATTCGCTATAAACCTTTTTATTAGCGATACGTTTATTTAAATAGTAAAAATAATATTTAATATTACGCTTACTATTTAAAATTAGTAGAATAATATTATCCCTTTAATAATTATTATTACCCTAAGCGCTATAATTAGTATTATAAAAGAAGCCGCCTCGAATATATTACGTAATTTTAAGCGTAAAAATATTCGTTAGCCAAAATAGGATAAAATAATTTTAATATTTTCCTTATTCTTTATTTAATTACGCTTTATATATAAAGAAGAAAAAGCAGCGGGGGCTATTATTAACGATAGATCCAGAAGGATAGCTCAGTTGGGAAGATTTAGGCTTAGTTTACCTTGCGGTTATTTTCGTAAGGTCGTGGGTTCGAATCTTGCTCCCCTCACTTCCATCCGATTTTTCGGGTAGAACCTTCCCCGCCTTCCTAAGTAGTTGAGACGTTAAAAATGACCTCGGGCCCACCCTGGCCTTTAACTTACAGTATAGGTGCATGTGATTGGGTATATATAGAAAATCTCTTCCTTAGGCTTCGTGTCAGCCAATTAATAAAGGTTCTCGGAATTGGAACCTTAATAAATCCAATTAACCAATCGCTATCTCTCTCACCACAATCTCGGCCCCATAACGCCCTACGAGGCAGCAGACCAGCCAATCAGCAGAGAAATCTAATACTACGAGTAAGACCCCTCCTCCCCTCCACCCCTAAAAATAGGATAAAGAAGATACTCTGCGTATTCTCGAAGTAACCAAAATGTAAAAGTAGGGGAGGGCGGGGTCTCAATATACCAGCCAATTAGAAGCAACGAAGTCCACCAGGACGAAAAAGAAATAATGATAAGAAAATAACGACAAACATCGAAGCAACCACAGCTCCCCGGGCTCCCTTAATAAGACGGGATAAAAGTTCAGATTAAGGGTTAGGGTTAGAAATAGAGAAGCTGAGGGTTTTCATCTGGTATTCAACAATACGGTTTTCCCCTTAGACTAAGAAAGGAAGCTGCACCGCATACCCACTGGGTAGACTATAAAATAATATAGTTTAGCGTGATAAGACAATATATATAATAATATTAACTATCTAGATCTATCATTATATATATTGTCTTATCACGCTAAAC
>RANZ01000123.1:50635-73032 GCA_009805285.1 Neurospora terricola FGSC 1889 | reverse complement strand
AGGACTCACATTGTTTTGCCTCTTAACCACTCGAGTGCCCTTCGTCAGCTCTCAGTCGTCTCATCTCTGTGGTCTGTGGTGTTCTCTCACGTAGACATACATGTTTGTTCATCAAACAAGAGCCGTTATGTACTTGGCAATTTGGCTTCCTTGGCCGAAACCTTCTTTGTGGTCGGAAAGACAACTGCCAGAGAGCAAACATTAACTGCACGCCTGTCTTGGGTGGCTCGTTGCAGCTTCTAGACGACGAATGGCCTGAAAGCCACCGCATTTATCGCACCTCCAGGATTCCATCGCCAGTAAGCAGGTTGCTGGATGGAAGATGATATTGGTTGTGGCACTATCACAACTCTCGGCACTCTCATCCACCTATGTATGCGCATGTGCGTACATCGACTACATGTCAACGCAAACTTCCTTGCTTTTTTCTTGACACTCAAGGCTCACTCACATCAAGGATCTGTGATAGCATCATTTGTGGCTCGCTACTATGGGTGCCATTATCACACTGCATCTTGCTTCCTATGTGAACAATCCCAATCGCCGATTCACCGTGTGTATGTCCCCTCAATCATATAGTCTTTCTTCGGCCCCTTGACTCGGTAGGCTAGAGACCAATCTTTGAGGTTAATGGCCTTGAAGTTGAAGCGGTAGTCGACGTCGTAGAAGTCGTCGATGCATAGATGTCCAGCATTTGCTCGCCATGCTTGGGGTGCACCCTCGGTTTCCGTGTCCGGAATGATGAGCTCCACTTGGTGAAACAGATAATCCGCCCTCTTTTGATCGTCCGTCTTGACGAACCAGACGCTCAGCTTGTCCTTCTTTTCATCATACCTCCAAACATATCTCCTTGTTGCACGGAAAGAGAGGCCGTTGGAGGCAGCGAACATCCCTTCCTCAACGTAGAGATACTCCAACCCGATATCGTCATCCCTTTCCAAAGCAGCATCGTGCTCAGCTTCACGTCCATCTCTTGTACGTTCCCTGAGCAGGAACCTGGCAGTACCGCTGAAATGCCCGCTCGGATGAGTGGGAAGGCGACTCACAAGATCCCTCTCAAGCTTCCACTCGCCCAAGAGGGAACGGAAGACAGCTTTTGCAACAAACCTTGCCGAGGAAACACCAGACCATGTTGTGCTCTCAGTCTGCTGAATGGACTTTGTGACTTCTGTACGTTGTGCCTCGCTTAAGCGCTTTGCCGGATAGCGTGCTGGTGTCAAGATGTCCATGCTTTTGTCAGCTGGTGGAACTCTAGGCATCATCCCCAACGGTGGTATGCGGTCAATTTCTAGAGCCTTCGAAAACTCTTGCATGAGCCATGGGTAATCGCCCATGGGAAACTGAGAAACGCGAGGATCAGTTCGTAGAGCCAAAGTCCGCTCAATAGAATCATCTTCACCAAGAGCGACGGCCATCTTGGGAGGAAGTGACGAAGAAGCAGGTCCTCCGGCCGTCCACAAAGCTGTGACAAAGCGGGCTTGCATCTCCATGACACCCCAATAAGGTGATCGGTAGAAAYCCACAAACCCCAAGGAGGGAATTGCCGGATGATGGGTACCATGAAAGGCCAAGGCAACAGTAGTGTTCAGGTCAGAGGGCACCACCGACAAGATCTCTTGGACAGAGGATGGCAGGAAAGAGATGGACGATGCTGCCTCGAAGCCAGTTGCTAGCACTACTGCCGCAACATTGTCGATTTTGCTTATCTCTCCCCGAGCTGTTGTGACGGTAACAGTACTGCCGGCCAGGGAGTCTACTTTTCCATGTGATACCGAAATGAGCCCGCTGCGGACAAAGTCTGCATAAGTGTCACTGACGGCCAGGTAAGGGGGCTTGTCCGTGTCGGTGTTTGTAATGGCCAGACTGGGTGAGAAGTCGGACTGGTCAGTCCCCAGCATTGTTTCGTAGATTGAATGGCGTGTCTTTGCTGCCTCTGTCGAGACATGGCCTTGCATGTTGGTTAGATTATCTGGTCTGTTGGCTAGGTTGTATGAACAAAGATCCATAGGCAAGAACGGCGGTGCGGGMGAGGCAGGCTAGTWGAAAATACAGTAGTTAGCCCAAGGTACCGAAAGGAAACAGTCCAATGCAGTGAGGATGGGCACCTTTGGAGATGTAAAYAGYGGAAAGACCCAGACAGGCCTTTGGSAAACATGGTGGATCGAGTACTTGTCTAAGTCCTGAAGAGTGCTTGAACCAGGCGAGTGCAGTGCCGAGGAGAGATGGGTTGCGATAGTACCGGCAATCTCAACACCCGACATTTGGCCTCCAACCACCACAATCTTGCGCCCTGCACCTTTCGTCTGTTCGAGTAACGCGCTGAGAGTCCTGTACTGACTGCTGTGGACAACCGGGATATCACCACTGGCGGCCACCGGTGGAGGTATCACTGGCTTGCCGAAGAAACCGGATGCGACAAGCAGGTAGTCAAACGTATGGTCGAGCTGTTGGCCATCTTGAGAGCATGTTCGGACCTTCCACTTGGCTCCCTCGACGCCTTGGTCGGACGGTTGCAGCAGTTCAGAGTGAACGACGCGCTCGCCAAGGTGGAGTTTGGCGTCCCGGCAGTATCGATCGTGGTATCCCTCGAGATAGCGTCCAATATGCCAAGCTCTGGGAAATTCGGGGGCGTCATCAGGCCATGCCAGGTCGCTGAACTGGACAGTATGTTTGCTCTGGTTAGCTGCCATGAGCGGGTGAACAAGCCCGGCGTGGTCATCCTTCGTCGAGGGCCAAAGACCGCCCAGACGGTTCTGGGCTTCGAAGATGGTGACATCGAAGGTCCCCTTGGGCTGGTCGTGGAGGAGAGACTTGGCTGCAACTAGACCGGACGGGCCAGCACCTATGCCAGGAGATGATTAGAAACTCGTGGCTGCATAGAAGAGATGTGTGGCGAGATTGGGCGTTGAGATGAGAGTGGATGAGTGGAAAAGTGCATCGAGATGTGTTGATTTTGGTGTTGAGAACCCATGCAGGCGTGTGGTGTTGAAGGAGAAAAGCAACGAAAAGGCAGGGCAGGCGCATAGAAATGGAAACAGAAGGCAGCTACAGAAGGCAGAGAGAGATAGGCGCTGATGACTTGGAAGTGGAAGCAAACATGAAGAAACACACCAACAATGCAAACTTTCTTTGGAGCCGCCATGATGCCGCAAATGGACCGGCTTGCTCGTCTGCAAATGGACGGTCCGAGGGAGCTCAGGTTGGGAAATATGGCTCCCGGGGGCGTGCGGTGCCTCGGACCCGTATGTCGATGACTCGGCGTGGTCAGTCGCGATGTCGTTAATGCAGTGAGCAGCTTGAAATTTTGAAGCAGCTCAACCTCTCAGATCGTCAAAATATGAATGAGAAAGTACCGATGGCTAGTGCAGAAGTTTATGTGCCTCGCCACTAAGAGATGGGATCACCAATATCATCAGGTCGTGTATCGTAGTGTAGAGGTAGATTTGGGCCGCTGTCTGGCTGTCTTATCCTCTTGGTGATAAGGTGTGGTTGATGACTGAGTGCACTGAGTGGGTCACATCTCATTCATCCAATGTCCCCGMCTGCCAGCTGTATGGCAGGCGTCAGGCATTGAGCGATGTCCGGCAGCTGTCAGATTCAAGAATGAGGGGTGAGGGGCCAGACCAGTTGAAAGTGGGGAACGTGGAGGGTAGTTGTGGGGAAGAAAAACAGTTTGGGGAAGGTCAAGATAAGGTTAAGGTGGGAACGGAGAAAGCGCAGATCTCCCCGCACCAGATGACCCCACGCACTATCCAACTAACAGTGGAGCCCCGGTAGATGTCACAGACTTACAGGGGCCTTGCTCCCGACGACGGCTGAGGTGAAAAAGAGATAAGTTTGAGGGAGCGAACGAGGGAGCAGAGGCATGAAGATCAAATATAGCAAAACTTGATACAACTTGTTACCTACGGTTCACCTTTTGCGTAACTTTCCAGCCAAACGATGGAATAGCCTTCTTGGTGTATCGTCGCCGCTGATATTAATAATTCACAAAATGGGTTTTCCCGTTGTCCATGGAGGGGTAGGTAGGCTGTCGGTAGTTCGGTACAATATCTCCCATACTGTTAAGAGCCTCGCCCCCAGACCTTTCAACCAAGTGACCAAATCTCTAACACTTCCACCCTGCGATCTTTGCGTGCTCCTCAAGGCAGACGTCACCATCATACATCATCATATCCTATTTTGAGCCTCAAACGAATTGTTTCATTGTCTGATTCGATTTCAGACCTCTCTCAGATAAAGATAACGACCTGTTTTGCACATTTCAAAGGGTGTTTGTGCCGTCGTATACCCCAAAGACAAGTAACAAATGACTTCTTTTACTGTTAGTGATCCACTAATTGCCTCTGTTTCCCAGGGCACCGAGTTTCAACAACATGGTCCGAAGTCCGAACGCACACGGAAGCCTCCATGTAGTCGGGTCATAAAAAATTGAAGTGGAGCACGGGATTTTTGGGCTCCATGCCGGTCACGGTCCGCGTGCCGTCTAGCAAACATCCACCTTACCGTTCCAGGAATCCAGGCATCGTCCATTTTTACCTTAACTGCGAAGACAAACATCACAACCCACAATCCACGCTCCCAGCAGTATAGTCCCAGCGCTTTGGATCCGGAATCACATTCCCTATCCATCGGAACTCTATCTGATTCCCTTCGCCTTTCAAGTGACCTGCAACACAAACACGACGACACGAACACCCAGCATTACAGTGCTCTTCAGCTGACCGCCTGACCCCGTCGGCTGCCTTGTCCACAGACATGACAGTAGCCGAAGCCGGACCGATACCAAGAGACATCAGCCCCCACGGAGAGATCCGGCCTCGACACCTGCTTGTCAAGTTCGGCTGCCGCCGCCATTCCGGCGCAGACGACGCAGACGATGCAGGTGTTTGATGACGCCAAGTCCAATATACCACCACCACCAAAAGCCTCGAGGTACCCTGCCGCCATGGCAACACAGCATCCACCGTATAGCGTACCCATACTCCAATCATAGTATACGCATCACCTGCCTATCTGGACGACAGCAGCCCAAGAAGGGATCCCCTGGATCGCCATGGGCCCAACAGCCAACCTAAAGCGGTGAATAACGAGTCGCTTGGTCGTGTAGCCGGACACCCGACACTGCACCTTTCCAGAGACCTTCGACATAGCCCTCTTCGGGAGCTGGCAGATCTTGCTCGTCGTTTGGCACAATTCTCCTAATTGCTCCTGCAGCCATATCATTCCACCGCACAGCCCTCGAGCCTCGAGGCACAGAAAACCGCCATGAATTCATCGACAACACCGCAGTCGAATTCCCAACCGCCATGGGAAAAGAATGTCCATGCCACATGGCCCCTGGGTATGGGTACCTGACTGATCCGATGTCCAAGGTCCAGTCCCTAGTCTGGCACTGGCCTACCAAGCAAATGGTGGCTTTATTAGCGCCAGGGGAGGAAGCACAGAAGCAAGCTAGAAAACCGCTTCTCGTCTTGGCAGCTTCTCTCTTGTCCTGGCCCACTGCGTACCGGTACCTAACGAGCTAGCCCAGAGGCTGCTCTGGCCCGTCCCGATCGATGGCACTATCATGGGGTTGATGCCGTCCAAGCCGAGAGGAGACTTGGCCGCGCCGACACTCTCCAGGTAAGCGTCCTCTAGCCTCTTCCCAAAACACTACAGCCCATGCCCTTAGTCATAGACACGTACAAGTACCGGATTACAGCCCTACACACATTGGCCACCGTCTCTACCCTCTGTCCTTGTCCAGAAAACTCAAAGAAGAGGCCACAGTTTGTCTCTTAGCGAGACGGCCATGGTTCGCTTTGGAGGCAGGTTGGACAGACGCAATGGACGAGCCGGCCGCTTGCAGCAGCTTGGTGACACGGTTCAACTAGTGTCAGGAGCTGGAAATCCTTCGATATTTCCCAAAAACGTCGTCAATATTTCCATAGCTAATTGCTTTTCTTCTTGTTGAGTACAGCCACAGATCTGGCGGAACGTCTTCAGCACGTGGATCGCAAGTAGTCCTACCAGACAGCGGCTGCTTGCTCATGGGCCGCTATTGCAGGCGAGACCTGCCAAATGATAACCCACAAATCATGACCATGGCATACGCTGTCGCCTGAGCGGGTACACGCCTGAAGAGTTTCCCAAAGCATTCAATAGTGCCATGCTCGCCCGGTTTTTGGCGTTTTGGGCGACGGACTACAGCAGCTGGCCAGCAACGGTAAACCGAAAGGACCGCACCTTGACACAAAGCAAACTTGGTCCACCCAAAAACTAATCAAACCCCAAACACCGCGGCCTTTCTTGACTCGTTTCTCCTCGAACTGGGCATTGTCATTTGCCCCTTTTCGTGTGGCGTCCGCATGGGAGCAAACAAGCCATGCTTTTGTTCCATGCCGCGCCGTGGACAGACACAGAAACATCTGCCAAGCCTGAACTAAGAAAGTGGTTTCAACGGATTGTCCACCAAGACAGTGCACAACACGTTCTCTCTTCGGAACTAATACTCGGGTTGCAACACACCTTGACCTCAGGACAGGATGGTGTGGTGCATCCATATGCATTTCCTTTATCTAGCGCGCCCATTAACTCAGCCTTCCCCGAATCAACACTCTGCCAGCAACGACCAGAGATTCGGAACGAACAGTCTGTGTCAAACCTCCCTTCTCCTGTCTGAAACATGAATGACCTCCTTGGCGAATTCTGCGCGCGCAGTCGCCGAGCACGCCGTTCTTCGGACCGTCAACAATGAATAATCTGGTACATGAGTCTCACTAAAGGCCGTAATGGCCACAAGTTACCAGTTGCTGCTGTGCGCTTGAGGGGGGCTTCTAGGGTTGAGGATTTGGTGATACAATGCCTGCTGAGACACCATGTCGCCCACAGATGACGGATGCCAGATTATCTTGGTCAAGAAAAATCATTTATCTGGCATTCCTGGTCCATCAGGTACTCAACATGRGCGTCAAGCCCGGTATGAAAAAGACACTCCCTTACGCACTTCCCAAAATTCTGCTAGGGTTTACTTTCCGGCTGCCATGTTCCAAGGCCATGGAACAAGCAAGTGATGTGAGACAGCACACCACTCCCGCTTGGCGGTTCAGACACGAGCACAAGTACTTCTTGCTCCCTCGTTTGCTAGCCTCTGACGAACCACGAAGCAGGCATCACTGGTGTCGATGTTCCAAGGGGGTTCTAGAAAAATGAAAATGCACCTCCCTGTCTGGGTATAACTGTCCGACTCTCCCGTCGCGTTGAACACCTCGTCTTCGGACGAGAGAATCTCACCATATGTGGGTCACGGACATGAGAAAGTCAGCTAGAAGCCTGTCCGGAGACCAACCAACAAGGCACCCCTCCCGAATCGTATTTTTGTTGAGGTTGCTGAAGCGGGGTATTCCTGGTGGAATAACAACGTATGCTACAGAACACTCTGGAGTTCGGTTTGACAAGTCTGGTGAGCTCTGTAATGACRGATGCTAGAAAGCGTCTTGGTAAGATGTGAGATTGAGGGGATAATATCAACCAGGACCCCAACATGCTGGAACCGCAGGAGGGAGCAAGCAGCAAGCCTGAGGCTCCTAGCATTAGGGAGTCCACTTCCAGGTGAATGTTTGCCCAACCCCAGTATCCATGCTCACGATCATTGATATGCCTTCATGGCTGGCGGTCATGTACCTCTACGAACACCGAGGATGAGGTGTGCCAGGAGCAGGGGTAGAGGTGGTGTTGAGTGCATTGGTAATCGGTGGTTAAGGATAATGCGACAATACGTATGGGATCTGCCGTCCATCAGCCATCTGTCCGTGGCGTCCCAGTGGGGCCCGTAGGCGCATATGCGGCGTGTCGGATATGCTGCAAACTACTTATAAGCTGCCCCAGCTGGTTTAGCCTCCTCCTCTCCGCATTATCAACCCCACCTGCACCCCATCGTCCCCGTCCTCGGGACTATCCTATTTTGGGCCACACATTCCATTGTTCTCTGTCCCTCACTCCAATTCACCCCCATTCCCCTCCCTGGCCTGTACCGGTACAGCAAACACTAACAGTGCAATCGTTGCCCGGCTACAGTCCTGCCTCAGAATCTCAAATAGGGTCAACATTTAAGAGGGCTTCTTCGACACAGTTGGAGGGTTCCATCGACCAATTGCGTCCTGGCCGGCGAGTTATCCAGGCTAAAGTGCCGAGCTGCAAGACAGGAGTGCCAAAAATTTGTCACGTTGCGGCGGAATTTCCGGTTTAGGTTGCTTCGACGCTCGCCAATCTCCTCTTTTGCTCCGATCTACATCCCCCGGATTTTGTCAACTTCCCGTGGGTCAAGCCTGGCAACGTGGAATTCTGTTTCGTTCGCCCTCGTCTGGGGAAAGCTCCGGAAACTCCACCTCTACCGGCTTTAACAATCCCTCTTTGACGCTAGCCTCTAACGCAAAAAAGAAAAGGACATTGCGACAGCTCGGCAGATTTGGACCGAGTGACGCTTCCCGCGTGAGGATTTCCGAAGTAAAAAAAAAAAGACCCACGCCGGCCACATTCCAGAATCAGGCTGCCCCGTATTGGGCAAACATGAGCAATGGGTTGGTCATATTCTCGATTCGTATCATTTCCATTGTTGATTCGTTATGATGATACATGATTCCCTGCCTTCCCCTCCCTCCCTTTTTGGTGCCGATTTGCAGATAAGAGCTCGTTCCATCTTCCCGATTTTCTACTTCCACCTCATCCATTCATTCTTTGTGTTTTTTTTCCTTCCCGTGCAATATCATATTTCCCGCTTTGCCTATTTTGAGAGCTTCAGAGGCAATTCCGAGGACGTTATAAGTCATCGGCCTCTTATCACATCTCGCCGTTTGGAAATCCAGACAGACAACGAACGGCGCGCAAGGCTCCAACCTCTCCCGTCATCAGCACCACCCGAAAACTCAGCACCTCACCGTGGAAGCTCAGTCACTGGTTACAACTGACACGTTCTGTTCTACCACACCACAGCCCGAATATTCTCCTTCAGATCCAAGGGGAAGTACTACGTCGAGAGCTCATCAACCATGACCGAAGATAAGGAAAAGTCGTCTGTCGATGGCCACCGCGTCTCTACCCATGAAGAGGGCGTCAACCTTCCGCCCGATCCTGATGCTCACCGGACCGATGAAGAGAAGGCAGAAATTGTATGTTCATTCTCCACTCTCCCTGGTCAGGTTCTGCAATGGCCCTCATGTAATGCTAACAACACATACTCTAGGACCGTAAACTCGTTCGCCGTCTCGATTTCATGCTCATCCCATGGGTAAGCGACCCAGTCCATATTATTCATGCCTTTCACCGCTCAGAACGATCTAACATGTATCATAGCTATGCCTACTCTATCTTCTCGCCTTTTTGGATCGCACAAACATCGGCAATGCTAAGATCGCCGGTGTTCAAACTGATCTGGGCTTGTCCAATGGCCAGTACAGCGCTTCTCTCAGCATTTTCTTCGTCTCGTATGCGGTGTTTGAGCCGATTACGAATATTATGCTGAAGAGGTTCCGTCCTTCCATCTTCATTCCCATCATCATGTTAGTTCACACACACTTTCTTCCTTTTTTCTCAGGTGCTCCGTGCAATATGCTGACCAAAATTTACAGGGTTCTTTGGGGTGCTAGCATGCTGGGCATGGGTTTCTGTTTCAACTGGGATGGTTTGATGGCAGCCAGATGGTTTCTCGGGCTGGCCGAGGCCGGTCTGTTCCCAGGCGTCAACTACTACCTGTCGTGCTGGTACAAGCGCTCCGAGTTCGGCATCCGCGCCGCCATCTTCTTCTCCGCCGCGGCCCTTTCCGGCTCCTTCGGCGGCTTACTCGCCGCCGCCATCGAAAACATGGACGGCATCGGCAACCGGCCCGGCTGGGCCTGGATCTTCATCCTCGAGGGTCTCCTCACCATCGTCATCGGCTTCATCTCCTTCTGGATGGTGCACGATTTCCCCGACGAGGCCAAATTCCTGTCCGAAGACGACCGCGCCCGCGTCGTCCGCCGCCTCAAGCTCGACCGGCAGGCCTCGGCCGAGCATGAGACCTTCCAGATGGCGTACCTGTACCAGTCCCTGCGCGACTGGAAGATGTGGCTCGGCATGGTCATCTACATGGGCTGCGACATGCCGCTGTACGCCTTCTCGCTCTTCCTTCCAGCCATCATTAAGGATCTCGGCTGGAACACGTCGACGGTCCGGTCGCAGCTCATGTCCGTCCCGCCCTACGCCGTCGCCGCCGTTTTCACCGTCGTCATCGGCTACGTCGCCGACCGTACCCGCCAGCGCGGGCTCTGCAACATAGTCGTCTCCGTCATCGGCGTCGTCGGCTTCGCTATGCTTTTGGCTTCCAACTCCCCCGCGGTTCAGTACGCCGGCGTCTTCCTCGCTGCGCTGGGTATCTACCCCTGCATCTCCAACACCGTCACCTGGATGGCGAATAACATCGAGGGCGTGTACAAGCGCGGTGTTGTGCTCGGGTTTGTTATTGGCTGGGGTAACTTGTCCGGAGTCATCAGCAGTAATATCTACACTAACCACAAGACGGGCCATGCTATTGTGATGGCGTTCTTGGCCGTGTTTCTTTTTGGCGGGTCCATTCTCATGACGACGCTCCTGAGGGCGGAGAATGGGAAGAGGCTGAGGGGCGAGAGGGATCATTGGGTTGAGGGCCTGGATGAGAAGCAGATTGATAAGTTGGGGGATATGAGGCCTGATTTTTATTATACTACTTGAGCAGGGCAGTCCAGGGACGGTTCAAATTTGGCAGCTGTGGCAAGTGGTAGGTTTGCGTGTGTCTTGGTTTGGATGGTGTGGTGGATGGGGGTCATTTTGGATGGCTTTTGGATACGGCTAGGCGGGTGAGTTGGACGGGGGGATAAGATGTTTCGATCATTACCTTATGTGATGGAAAGAAAATATGAATGGCTACATGGTGTTGTTATGATGGAATCGGTACGGTTAGATCCGCTTCCGCAAGGTTCGATACATGTATGGACAGTTAGGTGGGTAGGCGGTATGATCTTCACTTCATCTTCTTGTTTTTTTTTTTCATTATTCCATGGGTTATAGCAATTCTCTTGGTGTATTTAGACAGGGCACAAGTCAAAGATGGATCACCATCATCACTAGGTATTATCATGTTTTGCTCATAACTTGTAGCGGCGGTTAGATCTTGGTATGGTTGCTATCAAGGAGCGGAGGCGCGGTGGGGGTGTAAGGGCTGGTACCATGTAGAGTCGTAGTGTTCTATCGGGTCGGATGGGTTGCATTTTACGGTTGCATTTTTCCTTTGCCTTTCTTTTTGCTTTTGTAGGTATCTTGTCAAGGTCGCAATCGGAAGTTACATTTGGATACGATATAGAGGACTTGGCACATCATCATTTTGTATCGTGGTTGCATTGGGCCAGGAATACTGGCTATTGCATTGGCATATGCTCTCATCACACCCTAGTGTAGGAAAAAGAACCAAATCACGGAGGAGCCGATTTAAAGCTAGAGGTGGTGTATGTCGTTTTTGTTCTTACACCATGTGCACGGCAAGTGCGATAGCTCCAAGATTCATGTCAAGGTAGAGGTATGTTAATGGAGAATCACCGCCGTCGCGCCGTGACATCTAAATCACCTTTTCAACTCCCCCACAAGCTTACCAGAGCAAACTGGACACTGAAGTATTGGTGGTCGTCCTCGTCCTACTTCCCTCCCAGGCCCTCCCCAGCCCGTGATATGAACTGTCATCTGTCAAGCCCTCTATCCGCGAACTTGCATGAGAAACGGCATGGCAATGAAGGCAAGGTCAAGCTTGCCACGCTTCGGTGATCCTATTTAGTTTAGGTAATGTTACGCAGACATGAACTGGTAACATTGTTGAACTACTTTTCTATCAAAGCCGTCCGGGTCCGGGGCTCCATGTTCAGGGCAGCAGGTTCATGGCAGGTTCATAGCAGATTCATGGCAGATATTAGTGGCAATGGCAATAAAGAATGATTGACCTGGCGTTCAATTGACACTTCTTGACCGTTGAAATTTTCGTCTGTCTGTCGGTCATCGCCGGAGCAAGGTACTGCCTACCTGCTTGTCTGCTTCTTTCAATTCTCGACAAAGACGTGGGGAAGGATGAAGTGAGTGGAGATAGGAATATTCTAGGTCGATACTTCCAATATTGGCGGTGATGTCTTCCCCTATTCCCCCGGCTTCGTGCTAATAGAAATGACACCCTTTATTGTCTATTCTGCTATGATAAAGGGGAAGAGGCCGTCGTCAACCGTTTCCGAAGAAACGAACGAACTGGTTCCCGTTTTGTCATACACGGGCGGACGGGCAACTCCCAAAACCGAACTATTGGAATTGAGATAGCATTTGGCTTTGGGGAGAAAGCCGGGACCGAACAGAGCAAAGCAATGGGCAGACAGACGAAACGGATGACACGTACGGGCGGGAGGGCGGGCGAGTGGGTGGTAACTTGTGGGCAGACTGAAGCAAAAGAAAGGAAGGTATGAACGGGGATAACATTAGGAGATGGAGAGAACGGCACGGAAAGAAGTGGGGTAGTTTTTGTGATACAGTATCAACACTGACTTGTCTTGCTACTTGGGAGGAGTGAAGTTTGTCAGTTCGTCCCATGTCCCAAAATTGTCACGGTTGATCCTGGAACTTGGGGAGGGGAAGAAACTGAAGGTCTTTGTGTCCCGTCCGCAACCGCGCAACGCACGGAGTGAGTGTTTTCTTCATGTTGCTTGTGCGACATTCTGAAAGTCTGGATGTGCTTCAGTGTGCTTCAATTCTTTCAGAGGAGGGGAGTACGAACGGGCAATGACGATGAATGGAAGGTTGAGATGGAGGTTTGTACTTGCGAGACGACCTGGACGTCTTCCGGGTTTAACGGTGTTATTCCCCTGGCTTTCACAGTGCGTTAGCGCTCGTACAAGAAACGATAGTGTTTGCTCCTGCACCGCAGAATATTCTGTAGGAGAGATGATATGGCACTAATCTGATACCTACCTGCCTGTCAGCACTCAGAAGCTCATTCGCGAGAGAGCTTGCGCTATCGTCGAAATGCAAGATTACTTCTTAGTTTGATAGGTGAGAACTGATCAACCCCATCATTTGGGCGCATTCTGCATCTCGTACAGTGACCTTGTCGGATATCTCGGCTTCCAGGCTTCGGGGTCKGGGTACTGGGGACCGGCCAAGTGTGCTTCCGATCAACGAACTACGTCTTCAATTCCCCCTCCTTATCAGACAAAAAGGTAGGAGATCGACTTGAGGCTGTCTTTCGGACGATACATCATTTCTTGGTGTTGGTGGTCGCTTGGCATGTGTTGCCCGACATTGCTCTGTGTAACACGGGCACATCGTTGTGTTAGGGCTTGCAAGCACTGGTGTGGCAAATGAGGTGGTGTTTGGGTTGATGAATCGCGATTCGTGGCCGGTTGTGAGAAGGACTGGATGTTGCTCTCGCTATTCCTTTGGTGGAAATGACGATTTGCTGTGCTTGATACGTCTTGCTTCRTTCAAAACACATTCCTTCCTTTTGCACTTTTCTCGAGTTCGTTGTTCTCCATTGKAAGGATCAACGGTAATGCCACCGTGTTTGATAGCACTTTCAMCTGATTTCTGCCCACGTTTTGGTTACAGGCTGCATGATGGCCTGCATGCACCTGCCTCACGACCCTTTTTTTCTCCAGTGGCTTGATAGGATCTTCGGTCAATGGATGAGGTGTCGGAAAGAATCAACAACAGATTTTGCAATTTCATGCAAGTATAGCCGCAACTTTTCAGCAATTATTGGGCTCAGTTTTGGATATGAGCATCCAGGCTGTATCTGAAGCGCCTCAGCCGCTGCAGGTTGTCTCTTTCGATTCTTTCACCGATCGATTTAATTCTTGGCGGCTTGCAGCCATGAGCCACCGGCGGCATTCGCCGACTGGGGCAACGACGGCTTACTCTTGCCCTCACGTGCCTCTCACTTGCTCTTCAACCTTCCGCTCTACTCCACTGTCTTGTCTATTCGGTTGCTTCCTTGCGCTTGTTCGATTATCGCGCTTGCCATTTGGTGCCTGGTGCCTTGCATATGACTTCCAGTCACACTCATATCCCTATTGGCCATTTTGCTGCAGGACACTTGCGAGTGGAAGGAACGAGATCCGTGAAATTAAATGCAGTGGTGTGATCTCGGAGAAAAGTGTCATGTTCCATCCCTTGCTGCCGATAGAAATGACGGCAGTTGGGCAGAGTAGGGTAAGAGTGGCTACTACCCGTACCAATCTTTTTTCGACGGCATGCATTCTCCCCCGACCTCGGCCCGCTCCTAGTCCTCGACACCGTTAATGTGGTCGTCGGGTACCTTACCGTGGAGGCCTCGTCAACAAGGATTCTATACCGTAGCGGGAAAATGCGGAGGGGAATAGGGCTTGTAACGCTTAGTATGGTTTATAAGAGTGATAAGACTTGCAAGTTTAATAGGCCCTATTAATTTAATAAGCCCTGTTGAATTGAGGAAGACATCTGATTGGTTAATTGTCTAAGTTTAGATGTACTCTATAAATAGTCGCTAAAGGCTTTAAATTCAATATACTCCTTTAGTGCCTTCGGGAGTGCCCTGACGATACTTCTTAAAGTTCATTTCCCCCCCAGAAACTCAACTACCCTATATCAAAGGAAAGAACAAAGCCCGCTTTCAATAAATTGGGCCAGTGGCTCAATGGTTCTCGCCGTCGCTCTCCTTCTTGTGATTGCTAGTTCGATTCCAGCTGGAGATAGCTTTTTTTCGCGCGAAAAGTTTCGCGTGTAAGTGTGAATGCCCTTATCCGGAATTCCGGACTTTGAAGCCAAAGTGTTGGACTACCCAAAAGACCACTATAATAACCGCTACCTCTACTAAGACTACCCCTAACCAAAGACCCTTATAGTGACCTTCCAGAAGGTCCTTATAGGGTCTTTGGCTTTTACTATTTTGCACCCAAATCCGACCAATCAGAATGCCTGTTCTATATTTACGCCCTAGATATACAACAACGCCTGTTGACCTCAACAAGCCCTGTTGCGCTCCCTATATTCCCGCTGCGGTACTATTCTTGACGTTGGAGACTGTATCTACGTAAAATCTTCTTGATCTTACTCATATCTTCCATTTACACGAAGCGATGCTGATACACGCAACTGTTTGGTAAGGCTTGAATCTGCTTCATGAAGCATGCAATCTGCCTCGCCTCGAATGTGCAGGTGCACCACTCGAGCGCAGTCAAGGTAGGAAGGAGTAAGCATCCTCGGCATGCAAGTGACGATAAGGCAACCGCAACCGGTCTCCGGCTCAACTTGGGAACCCTGCTTTCACCGCCTTCTGCCTCGTCCGGGATGCCTTCTACTGTGTTGGCTCCAGTCGAAGCCCCAAGTTTCAACGAGATTGGGATTTCGCAATTCAGCCTTATACACACGTTCTGATGCCACAATAGGGAGAGACTGGAGACCTGTTGACGCCTGACCTTAACCTTAATTTAACATCTGTCAGATGTTGGATGTTTGAAACGGTTTAACACGCTAGCTACTGAATCTGTAACAGACTGGAGCCTTGCACTGGGAAAGTTGAGATGATTCTGAGGAAGAGCTGACCTCCGACATCTGATAAAGACCCCGCTTCCAGACTGAACTTTCGAACTTCTTTCATTTCACTCGTCGCTGACATCTTCATCGTGACAGTTAAATATTCAACCATCAGTTCACAGCAGGTAGGCCAACGGTTCTTACTCCCTCCTACAGAGTATCACACACGCTAACCTTCGCGACGAAAGACATAGCCCTCCCAAAACTTTATTCAGTCGTTCAAAGAACTCGAAGAGGCATCACAAGAACAAGACCAGACCTCAGAGATATTCGCAAAGCCGAAACCACCAAGACCAAACCCAGCAACGACGCGAGCAGCTGCCTCTGCCAAGATCCAGAATGTCTTTCTTCAAGTCAGACAACAAGGCCAAAGGCCACAAGACCAAGGCCCCAGCTCCGGCCCCGGCGGCACCATTCGACCCCTACTATGGGTTCTCCGACGGGTTTTCTGGCTCCCAGAGCCGTAGGGGGAGCGACTCCTCCGACTACCAGTCCCGGTCCCCCACGGAGGGCGGGCAATACATCTGCGCCTGCAAGGCCTGCACTTGCGGCGAGAGCGTCCAGTACCCCGGCGACATGTGCAACGACTGCTCAAACAACAGGCATTGAGGGGGCGATAAGGGGCATCACGAGTAGAGGAGAAGGTTACCTTCATCCACAAGGCCAACATCATGAAGCTAGCCGATGGTCTCTTCCGTGGCACCTTCAATCGCCTCGCCAAGGACTTCCCTCAGCTCGAGCGCAGGCGTTCTGAGTCGTAGTAGCCACCATCGCCTTCGGCATGGATATCGACAAGCCCGACGTTTTGCTTCGTCATCCATCAGCACATCCCCAAGTCCCTCGAAGGTTACTACCAAGAAACCGGCCGCGCCGGCCGTGACGGAGGAGTATCGAGTTCACGTATCGTTCTAGCTGTTAGAGATAGATGAAAACGGCATATACATGGCATAGATAGGAGTTATGGACGAACGAGAAGGGTTACTTCGATGTTTCGATGCCGTAACATGGGCTGGCCCATGTTTTCATACTGTTAGCGGCTCAATCCATCAATGATTTATTTACTTTACCCCTGAGCCCGGTTCCACTTGTTGGCACCATTTGAACTCGACGGACACTCACCCATATTGCTACAAATGCAGGTCAGAAACGTTCCAAAATGCTTGATTCCATGTCTTATGATATAGATCTTTGCATCAGCAAATTATTTTCATTACCCACCATTTTCGCGGCACGGTAATTAAGTCATCTTTTCGCCCCCGAGATGTCGGTCATCAAGCGGGCCGCACGGCTCGGCAACGGGAAGCACCGTCCTGCCCCCAGCTAGCTCCCACTCGCTAAATTTAGTGCAGACCCCCCCCAGAGCTCAGGGGTATCGTGCTTCAGGCACAGCAGTCCCAGGTAGATGGAAACCAGATGTTTCGTTTCGAACTTTTCCAAATTGTGTTTGTTGCTTCGTTTCAAGAGCGAAACGAGATGTTTGCTCCAAGTGCTCTTCCTCTTGTAATTCCCTGCCAGAGCATGGATCGCTGTTTCTTCAGCGGCGCTCTTGGCGATTGCAGTCACAAGCAGACAAACCCCGTGCTGCTTGGCGCTTGGGCGGGAGCTCCTAAAGGGAAAATGTTAGTGGTTCAGTGGATGAACGGGGGCTTCTGCTAACAGACATGATGCATCGCAGGAAGGAGGCGCCAAGTTCCTGACTCTCAATTTGGAAATTACCTCTACGTTGTAACATCAATCTGTTCGAGATCTTAGAAACATCGGTTGTTACTTCTGCGCTGATACAATCTCTCTTCTGCGATCCTTTCTTACACAGAGCTTTGCTACATTCCACAACCGCCTCTTTTCTCCTGGTGTACCATCATCACAGACCTACAGTTCATCCTTTGACCTCGAAATAGAGTTGCCCCTAAAGCGCACTATCAGCTGCTAGCCTATCTCACTATCGTAGCACTTCTCCAACCACTACGCCGACACTCACAGCGGGGCTACAAACCATGAAAGTGGCCGTTTTCAGCGCGAAACCGTACGACAGGGAATATCTTTCCCAAGTACACGCTGCCCGCTACGGCCACGCAAACACGGACAAGTCCCATGCACAACACTCTCAAGTTCCTCGCACTGAGCTCGTCTTCCACGATTTCCCTCTGTCTGTCGAGACTGTTCCTCTTGCCGTTGGTTCCACTGCGGTCTGTGTCTTCGTCAACGACACGCTTAATGCGCCTGTCCTGAAAGCTCTGCGCCAAGAGGGCGTGCGAGCCATCCTCCTCCGCTGCGCCGGCTACAACAATGTCGATCTTGAGGAAGCCGAGCGTCTAGGCTTCTTCGTCGCCAACGTTCCCTCGTACTCGCCCGAAGCCGTCGCCGAGTTTGCCATTGCCCTGATCCAGACGCTCAACCGCAAAACGCACCGAGCCTATAACCGTGTGCGCGAGGGCAACTTCAACCTCGATGGTCTGCTCGGCCGTACCCTCCATGGCAAGACAGTCGGTATTATTGGCACTGGCAAGATCGGTATCAGCCTTGCTCGCATCCTCCAGGGCTTCGGCTGCAAGCTGATTGCCTACGATCCATATCCTACCGACGCCTTCAGGCCGTACGGCGAGTACGCCAGTCTCGACGAGCTGCTGCCACAATGCGACTTTGTATCTCTCCACTGTCCGCTGACTGACCAGACGAAGCACATCATCAACGAGAAGACGCTCGCCAAGATGAAGAAGAACGCCATGCTCGTCAACACTTCGCGCGGTGGGTTGATCAAGACAAAGGCAGTCATCGACGCTCTCAAGAGTCATCAACTGGGTGGGCTCGCGCTTGATGTCTACGAGGGAGAGAGCGCCCTGTTCTACCAGGATCACAGTGGTCATATCATTCAGGACGATGAGCTCATGCGGTTGACAACGTTCCACAATGTGATAATTTGCGGGCATCAGGCTTTCTTCACCGAGGAGGCGTTGACGGAGATTGCGGAGTCGACGCTGCGGAATTTGGAAGACTTTATCAGAAGAGTGCCGTGCAAGAACTCGCTGGTTGCTGAGGGCCATTTGCTTGCTCGGAGAGACTCTGTTCCTGTTCGGATTTGATGGGTATTAACACGAAGCCGCATGAAACCTGGGGGTTGTAACTGTGGAAACTCCGACTGTGTACCTGTATGGTTGCCTTCGACCGAGACGCTGTCTTTCCTTGCGTATGCTACCTACCTCTACCTAGGAATAGCTGACATCTTTTCATTCTCGTCTCTCAGCTCTTGCTTTCAAATTCGAACTGATCTTTTTTCTCATCCTTGTTCAAAACCTCTACAGCATGGGGGCGAGGCACTGGGCCTGACGTAGCAAAGAGAAAGGCCTATTCACATTCGGTTCCACGGCATCAACATAACCTGGACTAGGCTACCTAGTCATGGCCTTACATTGGACAGATCACCGGACTAAAATCTCATGCTACTATATCCAGCCATTTCTTCATTTGCTGCGACGAGTCACAGCATTATGCCTCCTGTCGAGTTCCTAAAAGATTGTTACAACAGTCCCTGCCTGTGTGCCCTGGCGACAACCTACGATACACTGTGCCTTATGGATTTAACAAGGTAGCCCCCAAAACTTTCATACCGTATCAAACGGCTGCATTTCGGTCCAAATTATCGTCAATTCTCGGCACCGCCTCCCACGGGCATCAAGACGTGGCAATGTGAGTATACCACAGGGCCACCTTGAAGCGACCTGGTCGAGTGTTTATCAAGCTCATAATCATCGAGCAATTGGCATTTATAGAGGGCATACCGCTGTTTCTATGGTCCACGTTTGGATTGTCTTCGACCTGCTCTCGGTGTAGTGACCCAGGAAACAGTGCCTCAGACGGCATCCATCTCACTACACGATCTTTCGGTCTCATCCTGGCAGCCGCCTTCACACCTGCCATCACCTCCCTATAGTTGACCATGGCTTCCTCAAGAGAGGAGCTCCTTTCCCAACAATATCTACAGCAATTGAGCATCGATGACTATCAGGTCTTTGAGTCGCCATCATCGGCCAGTGAAGGCGAAGACTCTTTTCGCTACCATCCACCGTTCGGATATGAACCAAGGTACACAGAGGAGCCGCTTCAGTCGTCAATCAATGAGCCAGTTCCACTCCCAGATCATCCACCACAACAGCCACCAAACAACGCCGACCATGAGCAAGAAGACACACAACCTGCGATTGACGAATTCAAGAAACACCCATGGATGTCCGGAGGCTTCAGGAGGTTTCCATACCTGGCTCTCCTCCCTTTGCTCTTGAGCATAGCTTGTAAGTCAAGACCCACGCAACACCAATACTCTCAGCATCTTAACAAGAGCGCAAGCCTGAACCGCTAACGCCACCTCAAGGTACCGGCGCGGCCATGGCCATCGTCCTATCCAGTGACGGTCAACCGGTCGATGGCCAGTGGTCCGGAAAGTTGCAGCCCGGTGTGCTTCTCGCTTACACTTCGACGTTTGCCAACACGTTCTTGGGGGTCGCATTTGCCGAGGCCTCGGTGATATGCTTTTGGTCAAGAGCAGTGGAGGGAAAGATGCCGATAACTAACCTCCATTATTACTGGGCTGGTACCACGGGGGTCGTGGGCGCTTGCAAGGCACTACGTGGAGCGAGGGCTGTGCGTGTTAGTTTGGGTAAGAACCGGTGCCTACCTCTATCTTCCTCCTATTTTCTTCCACACTTCATTGTCCGTCAATACCTAACACCCCTTTATTCTGCTTTTAACTTTCACTCCGTTACTAACACGTTTGGACACGCAGTCTGCCTTCTTGTGGCCCTAACATCGTTACTCCGCGGGCCCCTGATGCAGCGAGCGTCCTTTGTTAAGACAGTGAGCGTGCTGGACACAGGCAAGATGGACCTAGCGATTATGCCCAACATAAGCAGTGATTGGGCCGGTTACGTGACCGACACTCAAGAGAGCGGGTACGGCGGTGTCGACTTCAACTCTGGCTTTGCCAGCGTTGCTCGCGAGTACCAAGCCAAAACCCCCATTCGGATACCTAATACACCGCCGTGCGAGAACTGTTCAATAAGGGTACCGGTAAGCAATTGATTCCTTTACCATGTACATAGTTAGACTTGGGAAGGAGAGACGCCATAACGCGTTCTACACTAGAGGTAACCAACTAACTGTGATCTTGCTTAGGCATTCGGCTTCCACGTCGTCAACTGCTCAACATCCTACATCCCCTACAATCTAACCCTTCAGTACGACAAGAACGGCACAGTCCGCAACCAGGACGTGAACGCAACCATCTTCCAGACCGCAATCTCATTTGATGCCTACCAGCATGGGCCTGACATCGAGGACTTCCGAAACGGGCTTTCTGTTCAAGTCATACACAAGAACACCTCTTCATGCCTCTTTGTCGGGAAAACCATCAGTCACCGATGTCTGCTAACTCCCGGTTCGATGATGTACAATATCTTTCTGGATAGGGGAAACGTAAGTTTCCAGTCGGGCAGTTGGGGGGATGACGAGCATGTTGATGATTTGTAAGTTCTTTACCCTCTCCAGGTAGTTACTCCCCTCGCCCTGTTCGATTGGATCCTTTTACTCACTCACCCCCCCCGCCCCCTCCAGCTTCTGGCCCCTATCCGCCCCCTCCCACAGCACCCTCTTCCCCCTCCACTCCCTAGGCCAACTCCTCTTCTCCTCCTCCACCATCGTCATCTACGACGGCTTACTCCTCTTCCCCCAAAACACCGGCATCATGCCCGTCCTCTACAAGAAAGACCCGTCCTCAGAAAATGACGACAACACACAACAAGAGGACCACACCGGTGAAGTCGGCGGTTACTCCTCCTGCACCTCCGCCTTTTTCGATCCCATGGACGACATAATCAACAGCTTCCGCGAGATAGCGCTTCGGATGTCCATCCGCGCGGCAGCCGAGCACAACGACCTACCAGAGGTACAAAACGGGACAAAGATACCCTTCACGCAGCAGAACGTTACGTATACGAGCGCGAGACAAAGGGCTCAGTACGCTGCGGATCGAGGAGCGCTAGCTATTGCGGTTGCGGTTAGTTTTCTGGGGCCGGTGGCTACGCTGGTGCTGTTTTGGGGGTGGTGGAATTTGGGGAGGGGGTTTTCGTTGAGTCCGTTGGAGTTGGTTAATGCTTTTCTTTGCTGGAGGGCAGCAGTGGGGGGGAAGGGGAAGCAGAAGGATTTTGGGGGGTCTGGGTTTGGGTCTGGGTCTGGGTTGGAGAAAAGTGAGACGCTTGGTGGTTCGAAGGAGGGACGGCAGGTAGGGGAGCAGCAACGGATGGCTGATATTTTTAACGGTTGCAGTAGTAATGCTTCGGCGGGGCAACTGGTTAAACATATTTGCACGGGAGAAAGTAAGGGGACGGGTGAGGTTAGAGAACCGATGATCCAGTATGGTGTGGTGGAAGGAAGTGGCCGGCTTGGCTTTGCTGTTTTGGATCCAGGGATGACAGAGCAGGAATTGGTTCGTCAGCCGCGGCGAGGGGAGCTGCTATAGGCATTTTGGTGATATATGACAAAATCCCTCTCTTAGGTAAAATCACGGATTGGGGAGACCAAGATGTAGATGGTAGGTTACGTTGTTTACGAGAGAGAGGTGAGAGCAGATAGGGATATATGTGCGCTGCCATCTTGATGAAGATCCGTTGTAAAGAGATATAGCGACCAGTGACCCTCAACCCGTGGTTTACCCATTATGTTTCTGGAGTAAGAAAGTGGCAGGAGAGTTCCTAGCACTGAGCACCCAGAAGAGCATAGAAGTGAAAGAAATGGAAACGGGGGGGGGGGGGGGGGGG
>RANZ01000123.1:0-50630 GCA_009805285.1 Neurospora terricola FGSC 1889 | reverse complement strand
GGGGGGGGGGGGGGGGGGTGGGGGTAGAGAACATTCACCGAAGGAAAACGCCAACAGAAGTCTTGATCAACAGGTATAGACTTATCCACGGTGTGCTCAGGGATACCAAGAGACTCTACTAGTGCACTAGTACCGACAGAAACCGTTGGAAGCAACTGAAGCATCCCCAAGCAAGCAAAGAAAGAAACAAACACCCACCCATTGCCACAGCACATGCATGGTCCTTTAAGTCCTTTAACACAAAGATCACAAAGAGGTACATGTACACACAAGCACCGGCCGGTATCCTGCGCGATCTCCTGTTACATTGTGATGCTCTGGTACCATGGTGTTCTGGTATTCCGGTGTCCCGCGGGGTAGTTTTTCATGGTCATCTTGCCTACCCGGGAGACTAGAGGGAGTGGGAAGTAGGAAGGGGAGGGGAGTGAGAAGAGGGTATGTTTCTCTGTTGATGTTGGAACCACCTAACTGAAAGGATCTGGGAAGACATGGACGGCGGAAAATGGGGGTGGGATGTGAAAAATGGGGACTGATGGCTTGATGTTCAAAGGTAGAGGTTGAGATAGGCTACCTCTAAGCATGAATACGATTGTGAACGTCAGGATGGATCCGACTGTGGTGCTGTTTCCAAGCTAGAAGGAGCCATTCATGTACACACCCGGCGGTGAGTTGAAGGAGACATAACATGGACGTTAGCTTCCAGAAGACTTCCACGAAGTTAGCCGGAACGGAGGGCAGGAGATAGCTAGAAGGGAACTGGGGCTACTGCAGGGTATCCGGTAGTAAGGACACGGGCGGATGGGTGAGGGGAAAGCTCCAAGCAGACGGGGAGACAGCTACTGGGTTTCTCTATGAGGGCTACTCTTGGAGTTTGCATCGCACAACCTTGCTGCGCGGAGTTGCGCGGACGGATAGATGCAGGAGGGAAACGGCCATTCTTTGACTGCAACTGCAGTATTGATCATGAGACCCATGTGGTGTGAAGCGGTCAATGACAGTTTGGCATATGACAGAGTATATCAATCGTTTATTTGCGTGGAAGGTTTTATGATATCCGCTGCGGTGTTTGTCATGGGTTGGAAGGAGACGTTCTTAAATACTGATCCCTCGAATAGTTCATGCTGGGACACTGAGTGAGGAGGTTTTAGTGGTGCCCCTGGTGGTGTTTCCTTTGGCTATTGACCGTCGGTCTGAGAGATGCTGAAAAGGGAGAGCGCAAAAGCATTGGAGTCTGTGGTAGAACGCCAGTGATGATCGTATTCTGAGAGCAGATATACATTCCCAGGTTCCCCTGATTTTTGTAGAAGTCCTCTGCTGCCAAAACCTTCTACAACCACTATAAATCTGAGACAGACATGAAAACGGCTGCGAGATACCGATTCTAACGTGTCGGAAAAGACCCGAACCCATCACCAACGCCGATCACCCTCCAATGGGCAAGACTCTCCCCCAATTCCGTCTTTCCACGATTGCGTGCTCAGGACGGTACGACAGATTTCTCGTTAGCAGAGCGGTGCGATTGGCCCTGTATGGTTACTAGCGGTCTGCCACACAACGCCACTCATGCAGTTTGCCATGATGGTGGGATGTCAAAAGGCCTAAGCTTGCCCTGAGCGTTCCGTGAGGAAAAGATATCCCGAAGGATGGGAAGGGGAATAGCGGGGCCTTGATGCCCGGTGATGAACCGACCGCGGGATCCTCTGCCGGTAGGGCGATTAGGGCGAACCCTTCGCTTTTGTTGTTCTGCCTTTTAAACCCTGTTTCACCGGAGTGTTGACCTTGCTGGTTTCTCCCTTTTGCTTCAAACCCCCTCAAGACATCCAACACCGCACTGGATCAAGCCCAACAACACCCCTGTTTCTGGGCCGTGGCAGAGGCGCCCAAAAGCCAAAAGAATGGCCTACACCATCCAGTATGATGACACCCTTCATATCGCTTCCAGCGACTGGTATCTGCGACATGAAACCTTGAGCGTTGTCTACCCTCTCGACATCAGTTACGTCGAGGATGAAGAGGATGACGAAGAATACCACGAAGCCACGTCAGTTATTTTCGCTTACGACGACAATGACGATGGGACCAGTACAACCGACGGAACCAGCATGGATTTGTCTGGGTCACTCCGGGCCGTATGGGCAGATGACTTGAGCTCAGACTCCGACTCGGACAGCGAATATAGCGGATCGCGACGGGAGCATGTTTCCGACGTCACAACTATCAGCGTCTCGACTGGGGGCGATTTCCCTATCAACGACCTCGTGACGCAGCATAGCGAACTGACTTTTGATGTCAGCTTCCCTTCGACGGTATCTGAGCGAGACATCGGAAGCATAATGGAGCTAGGGGTTCTTCAGCCAATGGTGAATGCCATGTTGGTTCCTGCCTTGGACCTGACTGGCGCGACCGACGTGCATTCGGACGACGAGGACCTGGGGTGTGCCCATGCGATAAGCGGAGTGGCCTGCCATTGCCTGACGGCCCGAAATCTTCGTGCCGTCCAAGATATCCTGAAGGAGCTGCGAAGGGTCGAAGGTCGAGAGCTGAGAAGGCATGAGGTGACTGAGTGGCATCATCTGCGAAGCGAGCCGGATAGAAGAAGCGACCAGGCGTGGGAAGAGTTGATAGTGGATCTCCTTTTCTAGCTGAGGAATTTTATCGATGAGCTTGTATTAGTAAGTAGAGGTATTAGGCATTGGGCGGTAAGTTTGCAAGGGCGGCTTCGTTTTTCGTTACGACAGAATGCGATACCCAAGATAGGGGTGGGTTGGCGTGGGTAACATGGCAAGATGCAGAGTCGAATAGTATAGCAGAGCTGCTCATTCGCCGTGGACGCTTGATGAAGACATAGGCAGGACGAAGAWGGATGAAGAATGATACGCTTGTTTTGCTCATTATCAATCTAGGTGTGTGATTAGCCTTGGATTGACATGATTCGCCAAACAGGAGAACTTACATGCAATTAATGATAGTTCGCCCTCCTCTTTACTACCGGTGCCCTAGGCCTCCTATAGCCGATCGTCGGACTTTTTCCAGCCCACCGTGGACGTGACTCCTCCCACAGCCCCTAGGATGTTGTCCACAACGGACTTGATCAGGCCCTGTCCTCGTCTTGCCCTTGTACCATCACCACCAACGCCGCCAGCTCCACCGCTCGAAGAGGCCTCATTACCCATCGTGGGCAGGACATTGTCACTTGCAGACAAGCTGACAAAGAGGGCGAAGGGAACCAGCCATACGCAGATGCCGAAGTAGGATGCGATCTCGGTAAAGGTTGGAACGTTCGATGGCATGTCGTAGTAAGAAGTCATGTTTTGGTAGGCGCGCTCTTGGTGGCCCGAGAAGTGCTTAAACCACAGGTAATGGTTGACAAGAACGAGGCCTGGCAGGGACAGCCAATGTTAGCATAGGCACACGGAATGAAGGAGTGGATGGAAAGGGGCTTGTTTGCCCAAGCTTACCGCACGACAACAGGAAGAGCGGGTCTGTCAATTTGACGTAGGGGAACCTCCGCATATTACCCAAGTAGACGACATGGGAGCCGACACTGAGCAGTGTGAGGAAGAACGGGAATCGGTCGACGAGGCATAGTAGAAGTTGGATGACGATGATGGTGTAGATCAATCGAGTAAGGAAGCGTTTGGCAACAACGGTATGTTCTTCGACGACTTCGGACAGATAGTATAGACCCGAGGCTGAAAGGCAATGGACGCCTTGTTAGCAAATGCATGCCGGTCTCCCGCAGGAGCTTCAAGGGCGAGCAGCACGTACCAATAGCTAGGGTCAGGAAACAGAAGCCCACGATGGAGCCGAGATAGCCAACAAGAGGCAGGATCCACATCTTGACAATATATTGGGTTGGAATTAGACGGGCATAATATGGGAACTGGCTGGTGGTGTGGAGGTCAGGTCGAATGGCAATCGGTTATGGAGATGTTGTTCTGGAGAAAGCTCAAGGCTGCGGTGGTGAACCTAGAGGGAACCCCCTTCTATGGAGCTCCTGTCTCGGTCCCTATTTCCAAGGACCGTCACTGCTCTACCCCTGACGTGTTCAATTAAACAGACCGCGTTTTAAAGTGGGGCCGCAGTTGACAGACACGGCAATCCATGTCATCATGGGCTGGAATTGGCGGCCGTTAAGGTACGATAAGATAAGCCTATCGATAAGCTGCCGCCAATCCCACCAGCGATCGCCCTTGGCGGAACCCCAGAAGCAACCCCACATCCGAAAGGGCCCATCGAAACTTTTTTGTGTCCCACCACACCGCTCGCCAGCACCACTGCAGCACCAGCAGCAGCACGAGCGCGAGCACCAGGACCAGGCTGACCATCCATCACTGTCGGCGCATTCCCACCTACTGCTTGTCGCATTCCTGGACAGAGATCACCTCTCTCTTCTACCCAGCCGCCAATTGCCTTGTTCCATAGTTGTTTAGTCTCAATCCAACCAGCCCAACATGTCCCGCCCCGAAGATACCCTGTAGGTTCACGACTCGACGACACCCTCGCGACAAGCACTCCTCCTCGCGTTCCCCAAAGCTAACAACACCCAGCGCGGCCGATGTCCACTATGACGACACCGAAGCTCGCAAGTACACCACCAGCTCCCGTATCCAGAATATCCAGGCCTCCATGACCCGTCGTGCCCTCGAGCTCCTCGACCTCAAGTCTCCCAGTTTCATCCTCGACATCGGTTGCGGCAGTGGTCTCTCCGGCGAGATTCTCTCAGACGTTCCCGAAGATGAGGGCGGCCCCCACGTCTGGGTAGGCATGGACATCAGCCCTTCCATGTTGGACACGGCCCTACAGCGCGACGTCGAGGGCGACCTCTTCCTCGCAGATATCGGCCAGGGCGTGCCATTCCGCGCGGGTTCCTTCGACGCCGCCATCAGCATCAGTGCCATCCAGTGGCTATGCAACGCCGAAACCAGCGACACCACCCCCTCCACCCGACTTTCGCGCTTCTTCAACGGCCTCTACGCCTCGCTAAAACGTGGTGGCAGAGCCGTCTGCCAGTTCTACCCCAAGAACGACGTACAAAAGCAAATGATCACCGCTGCCGCCGTCAAGGCTGGCTTCGGCGCCGGTCTGCTCGAGGACGATCCCAACACCAAGAACGTCAAGCTCTACCTGGTTCTCACGGTCGGCAAGGACGCTACCAATGGCAAGGATATCAGTGCTGTCGTCGAAAACATGGACGGTGTCGATATCCTCGACCAGAGAAAGAAGGGCAAGGGCGGCAAGGGCGAGATCAAGAAGGGCAGCAAGGGCTGGATCATCAAGAAGAAGGAGCAGATGGAGCGCAAGGGCAAGATCGTCAAGGCCACCTCTAAGTACACTGGACGCAAGCGTCGTATCCAGTTCTGAGCGTCACGATGCTGGTGGTCTTGTGTGTTATATCTTGTTCAAATTTGCATTGGGAAGGCGTTTGGGTGGCTACGGCGATGAAAAAAAATATTGTTTCTTTTTGTTCTGGATTTTGCCTTTCTTTACGGCAGAAATAACGATACCCGGTTTCTTGATCCCATCACACAGGACACCCTCTTGCACCTTTCTCCGATCTCATGTTGGATCCCCGTTTAGATGGGATCCTCCGGGCCGTGGCCGCACGGCTTTCCCTCGGTGATCTCAGGATAAACCGTATACTGACGAGAGTAGTGCGGCAAACCTTCCTCATCGATAGTCACCTCCGTCGAGGCAACGCTGACCTTGAGATCCGGAACCTCCTCCAGATTGTACTCCTCGCCATTGAAGAGGGCCACCTTCCACTTCAAGTTGGCGCGCAGATGCGGGATGACATCCTCAGGCTTGAGGCTCTGGAGCTCGCCGCCCACGATATCCTGCAGCAGGGCGGAGGTCAAGGGGACGGTGCCTGAGACGATCAAGCCGTTGGCGTTGTCCTTGCGGCACTTGCCACACTGGGTTTCGGCGCTGCGTCCCAATACGGACACACGACCGACGCAGTTGAACTCGTGGTCCCACGTCTCTGGGTCGGGGTTGAACTCGCCCAGGAAGACGATGACGCGGAAGGATTGCCCGAGACCGTGCTTCTGGGCGCGGACGTTGACGATCCAGTCGGTGTACTTGCCGTCTGGGGCGAGGTACTTGAGGTTCTCTGGGATTGGGCCTGTTGAAACAGTCAGCTTGGATGAGCTTTTTATGCTTGAACATATCACCTTACCGTCGGGCGTGCTCGACTCGGCCTTTGTCTCCTCAACAGGCACCACCGGCTTCTGCACCTTCTCCTCAGCCTGATGGAACACATCATGAACCTTAGCGGCCACCTTCTTGGCGCCAGAAAGGTTCACAGCCTCGGCGGCCGCTGACAGAACGCTCTTGCTCTTCTCGCCAGTAGCCTGCAGCTTCTTCAACGCCGGTGTCCGGTCGGCGACATTGTCAACAAAGTTGGCAAACACGTTGCTACCATACAGCGCCGTGACAGACTTCTTGATGGCAGTCTGGTACTCTTGAACAGACGAGTACTTCCACTTCTGAGTCTCAGGATACGCGTACCCAAAGGTTGTGCTGTTCTTGACCTTCTCAGAGGTCCAGAAATTGGCAGTAGATCTGTCCCAGAACGGCTCCAGAGGCGTGTCTTTGCTCTGACTTTCACCCTCCTGCGCGACGAAGGTTGAGTAGGGAGCGGGGCGGGGGGTCATGAAGCTGTTGGGGTTGAGGTCTTGCCAGATGGACCAGAGGCGGTCGACGTTACTTGAGAGTAAGGTATAATGTCAGCAACGAAACAAGCCTCGGCTGTCATGTGTGAGAGCAGGAAAAGAAAAAGGGAAGGGACCACCTACATATGATGCAACCAAAAAAGCGGATCAAAAGCCGACACCTCCAAGCTCGACATATGTCCATTCCCGCCCGTCCGATCATGAATCTCATTATGCACATCCTCCAAACTACCAAAGTCGCCCGGGTTGGTATTCGGATCCCACCTGTTATAGCTAAACGCATCAAAGTTCTTGTAACTCAGCAACAACAAACTAACATTATTCCTCAGCGAAGCCAGTTCGTTCGCCAAGATGGGCGCAATTCGCGAGTCCTGCGATGCCCCCGTCTGCCGATTCGGGTACCTGACCGTGCTCGGGTATCGGCTCCACGCCGCGCTGAAGTCGCCCGGGCTAGGGTTGACAGGATGAAAAGTAAACCGGTTCAGCGGGTTATTGATCGACTTGGTCTTCCCATCAACATCAACCACCTGGATCGTCCGCGCTGAGAGGGACTCCGGAAACGCCAGCGTCCCTTTGGGAGGCTGGCTAGCCCAGTCAAAGTACGGCGCCCTGAAATCCTTGGCGGCAGCGACGTACTTGGCTCTCAGCCCGCCTTCCACGGGAAACTTTTGGGCAACGGCTTGCACGGAGGCGTAGAGGGCTTGCTCGTAAAGCGCCAGGTAGGGGCGGTGCCAGGTGATGAAGAGGATGGACGAGTGCGTGCAGTAGCCGCCGAAACCGCTGCTGCCGGGTTTGGACCAGTCCGTGTCGCTGGGGACGCCGGCCCAGGGCTTGAAGGGCATGCCGTGGATGCCGGCGACTTGGTAGTAGGAGGCTAGCTTGGCTTCGTCGAGGCCTTGGAAGTCGCGGAGGCCGAGGAGGTAGAGGTTGAATTGCTCCGGGTGGTTTTGTTGGAGGTCGCGGAGCTCGCGGCGGAGGGGGACGGCTCCTTTGGGTTTGTGTTAGTGGAGGCTATCATGGCAGTGGGATGTATGAAAGGGGGAAGGGAAGCTTACCATCGCTGGAGGGAGTGGTGGGAACACCTGTGATGGCAAACTTGATGTCGTTGCTCATGGTTACTGTTTGCTGTCTTGGTGTTATTGGTTCGTTGTTGTGTATGGTTTGCTGAGTGGTCTACCGTCAGGAAAAGGCTACTGATTACGTATATAAAGGCTTCTCCCGTTTCAGGAGAAATCCTCGACACGGGAAAGCCAAAGTATAAATACTCCTCAAACACCCAAGGCAGACAACTTCCACCTCTGAAAACCAGCCGTGGTCATCTTCCCGAGTCACTCCTAGCCCCCAGACCCCGATCTTCCACTCGGGTATCCCGCCATCACCACCAACAAGCAAGTGACCAGTCAATCAAAAATCAGTTGATTACCTCCTCTTCAGCCTCGTTAGGAGATATGTTTCTTTTTCCCACTAGTCCACTACCCATTCGGGCCTCGTTTCGACCTTTCCCCGGTTTGGTGGTGGCGTCCACAAGTTGTTAGTCGGTGTGTCAGTATGTCTGTCGTCAGCAATCGACGGTTCACAAGAGGCTCAGCTCTTGCCGACCGAATCCTGCAGTCATCTTCACAGCTCATACAGCTTTCATCAAGCCCCATGTCTTGCTTCTCCGCATTTCACCTACCTTACGTTTATGGATGTTTTGTCCTACCAATTCGGATTACTGGTTTGGTGTTTATTTGCAAAAGCGAATAATTTTGCAAAGCAGTATCCCTCAGCCGGTCAAGCCCACAACACATCTCCATCTCCAGGAGGGTATTGGGTGAGCTTACGTGCAACGAATCCTCTTTAAAGACCCCGGCAGACCATCCAAGGCTATGTCAGGGTCTACGGTAATCCTAGTCCTAGGCTCAGTGTAGGTACGACGCCGGTCTCAAACTTTCGGAACGCCATCTTCTTCAGCCCTACACTTGCAGAATTGCACTTCATGCGGGGACTGGACTAGACCCTACCTACCCACTTTACGTAACTTAGCTGGCCAACGTCACTTTATATCCTCCCCATGAGTGGTCGACATCCGCATACCTACTTAGTCTACGCACACCTCCGCCCTGCGCGGCCTGCGCCATACGACCTGCGCCGCTGCACGCGCGGCATGCTATGCTATGCGGTATGCAACCCATCCTGCATTCGTCTCAATTCAGTCCTTTTCATGCCCCCTTTGGGTTCTTCTCCGTGCTGGAGAAGGACAACTTTAAGTGATGGATTGTTGGTTTCAGACCCGGTCCAAATGAATTATGGGGAGGAAAAGGAAGTGCAACGAACGAGCCGCTCATTCATTCATCAATTTAACCCATCCATGGTATCCCGGGGCACAGCGAGTGGATGATACGGCCCATTCTCGGTGTGCTTGCTTGCCTGCCTGCCCCCCTCTTCCTATCCTATATTGTGTTGGTGCTCTGTCGATGTTGTTGCCTGATATGTTGGTGCTCCTCAACCATCTGTTGTGGTCTGTCATCCAAAGTCTAGACAAGTCGTCCGATCCGCAGGGCTGCTTCAGCTTCGGGAGACGGGAGACGGGGGCCGGGAGCCCTATTTCTCTTGGCACTAACTGCATGCCGGCCGCGGTGGACACCGGGCGCTAAAAACGGGCCTGACTAGCGGTAGCGTACTTGACGGGGTTTAAGCGACAACATGTTTCCACCAGCGAGCCTGGGTAGAGGACCACCACTAAGCCTAACTCCGTACAGGCGATGGAGATACGGAAGAGCTAAAGCGGACCGCTCGGTAGAGTCAGCTTGATGGAGTGAACACGATTCAATGTCAACCTAGGGGTCATGAGGGAACCCCCCTATAAGATCAAAAACTCCTATATTCGTTGTAAATGCTTCGGATTGCTCGGAAATTGCACGATATGCCCCCCGCCCCAAGATCGCCGATAGATGGCAGACAAATGAAATGGAATTCGTATAGCCAACTCTACGTACAATACAAGGGATGATATGTGGTGGTGTATGCTCCCTTCTCTCCCAATCTACTCGTCCGGGTCATGAACGAATAATCACCTCCGTCGTGGTATCTCCAACCAGCCGGCGGCGGCTGGGCCGTTATACAGTGTAAATTAAAGGCGAAAGATGGAAATGAGCGCGATGCAGTCGGATTAAACACATGGTCTTTTTCTATTCAGGCCAAGGCTTGTCCTACGTTGCGGGTATCTTTAGAGAGACTTCTCCATGGAGTCGAGGATGGCGCGAGTGAACTCGTGGGTGGAGGCCTCGCCGCCCATATCGCGGGTGCGGATCTTGCTGTGAGGGGGTTAGCACATGTTGCTTTGTGGTTCTTTTTCAGACAGTAGGACTTACCCCTGAGCAATGACGTCGTAGACGGCGTTGGAGATGCGGTTGGCGTGGTCATCAAGGCCGAGGTGGCGGAGGAGCATGGTACCGCTGAGGAGGAGAGCGGTAGGGTTGGCCTGGTCCTTGCCCTGGATATCGAGACCGACGTGACGGCAGCCGGGCTCGAAGACGGCGACGTCACGGCCCATGTTGCAGCCGGGGACGACACCGGGGCCACCGACAAGGGCAGCGGCGATGTTGGAGAGAATGCCACCGTAAAGGTTGGGCATGACCATGACGTCGAACTGCTGGGGCTTGCTGACGCACTGCATGGAGGCGTTATCGACGATCATGTCGTTGCACTCGAGCTGAGGGAAGTCCTTGGCGAGGCGGTTGAAGGTGCCGCGGAAGAGACCATCGGCGAGCTTCATGATGTTGGCCTTGTGAATGCAGGTAACCTTCTTGCGCTGGTTGGCAAGGGCGAACTGGAAGGCGAACTTGGTGATGCGCTCGGACTTGGCGCGGGTGATGATTTTGAGAGACTCGACAACGCCATCGACGGACTGGTGCTCGAGGCCGGAGTACTCACCCTCGGTGTTCTCACGGATGATGCAGAGATCGACGTCCTTGTGGCGGGTCTGGAGGCCGGGGATGTTCTTGACGAGCGAGATGGAGGCGTAGATGTCGAGCTCCTGGCGCATGGCGACGTTGAAGCTCTGGTGGCCGGAGCGGCTGATGGGGGTGTGGAGGATACCCTTGAGACCGAGCTTGTTCCTCCTCAGAGAGGCAACAGCCATCTGGAAAGCCTCCTCGGTGCGGCCGGCGTTGTCCTGGACACCGGAAACCTCAATCTGCTCCCAGGTAATGGGGACATTGTCGGCCTTGAAGACGGTCTTGACGGACTCGGCAACCTCGGCACCGATACCGTCACCGGGGATGAGAGTGACGGTGTACTTGCCGCCGTACTTGGTGGGCTTGAAGATATCGGACTGGAGGGTCTGCGCAGGAGTGTCCTGGACGCTGGCGAAGCCGCGGGCGAGGCGGGGGGTGGGCTGGGCAACGGCCCGAGCAAGGCGCTGTATGGGAGACACATGTTAGTCGCGTGCGTCAACCATGTAGGTATCATGAGCATGTGCTGGCATGGCAGGTAGGGGTAGCGGCACGGCGCACGTCTGACAAGCGGGCGTCATGTACGCGACCAATATGCCCGCCATCTGATGGTTGTTGATTTTTCTCGTGCTGGGAGCGGGGATGACGTCGGGTGGCAGATTTTGCAGCAGCAGAAGCACAGGAGCCAAGACAGCAGCAGCAACAGCAAACATACCATGGAGTTTCTGGAGAGCATTTTGAAGGACTGGTTTTGCCAATGACCAAGGACAAGAGCGGAGAGGGATTGAAGGAGCGGCGGCCGAGGGGTGAGGGAGGAAAATATTCGAACTGGAGAAAGGAAGGGAGTTTGAGGTTCGAGGTCAAGGACCGAGGGTGAATTGGCAGATTTGACAGATTTGGCTCCCAGGGCAGGCAGGGCAAATGCCTCACAAAAAACATGCAGAGCCTGGAGCCAGTCTGCTGCCAGTGCTTCCCGCCAATGATCCCCTCCAATGGCCCTCCAGTGGCCCGCCGCGCTCTACAGGATACCCGGACGCCTGCCCTGCCTTGGTGGGGAACCAGATTCGGAGAAACCAAGAACAAATTCGACGCGCTTGGCTTGGATAGGTAAGGCTAGCGTCACAGGGCGTGTGGTCGGCTGTGTGGGTGCACGGATCAAGCGGCCCCACCGTGACGTCCTCTGTGCTACTTCCTTCCCGCCTTCTGCACCTTCCACGCGCCCGCTGTCAGTGTGTTCTCGCGCTCTATCTCGCTGTCGTCTGGACATCTGACAGCTCTGTCAGGTAGCTGCTAGTCCCGCTGCACTGGGATGGACTCCGGCATAGCTCCTACCGACCGGCACGGAGTCGGCCCGGGATCAACCTACCTACGGAACGGACACGGAGGACATGCGATCGGGGTCCTAACAACCTACCCGGCACCGCTCGAGATATCTGACTTGAGCCATTCAAATCGTCCATTGCGCTTGGTAGCTTGTTTTTGACGGTTGCTAGTGTGGCTGCCAAGAGATAAAACGCCTTCTTCATTCGTCTGAAGCATCCACCGAAGCTGTTGTGTTCTCAGCCTGAAGATTTTAGGGAACTGTCGCCTTGGCCGAGTCCCGTCGGCGCTATCGCTTCAACCCCCACGATATCTCCGACGTCACGTCTCTCGCGTCTACGACTCGAGACACACGCAACTCATCAAACAACAACATGGGTTGGGTCCGAGTTTACATATGATCGCAACTTCCGCGCAAACCGAACAAAATGAGCCTCTCATCCTATCCATGCCTTTCCGTCACTAGAAATAGGCTCCTATGTCCATTGATCGACCATGACAGGGGTCCACCACTCCGAGTCGCGATCCGCAATGAGGCTCTCGGGAACCCAGGGTCCTGTCTCAGGGGCTTTGTTTTGTTCCCGCCTTATCGACCTCCTGTCCGATAAACACGATTGACAATGCGGATGCTCATGAGGACTATCACCCGGCAGTCACCTCACTCATACACAAACGGCGCATCTCTCCTCAACCTGTACTCCCCGCTTCCCTGCCATACGACCTCATAGCCCAGCGTGCCTTCTACGATCGCCAACACCATCGGCACCGTCACTGACTGCCGCCTCTCTGCCATCACTCCTGAGACCCTTTTCCTGACCGTCAGCGTACACAACGTCCCATTCACCACGTCATCAATGGTCGGCGGTTTATCCTCGCTCTCCATGACAACGCTTGGGGTCCATTTGCTGATGTACTGGTCAATGAGCTTGAGCGAAGAGCCGTGGCTCCCATGAATGCTGATCCAACCAAGCTTTGAGGTGTCCTCGATGGTGATATGGTAGGGCGGTTTCGAGCAGATTTCGGAGAGCGACGGAAGGGAGGCGACAGTAGGGAACTGGCTTGGTTTTGGCTGGGTAGAGGACGCGGACGAGGTCGTGGTCGTCTTCGAGTTCGCGGCGGTCACCTTTCTCTTCTCGTCCCTCACGCTAAGCTGCGTCAACCCCGACTCCAACTCCGTCACCGTTCCCGCTCCCTTCCCCGGCTCGGGTTTCGAGTCCTCCTTTCCCTTTTCCGTCGCCTGGAAACTGTACGACAGCAGACACTTCTTAAACTCCTCTTGAAGCACATCCCATCCCCTATTATACGACCTCCTCACAAACAAGAAGTGCTTCGGCAAGTGCACGAAGAAACCATTTCTCTCTTCGGACCAACTGGTACCCGGTTGAACATCCTCCCACACGTCCAACATGACCCTCAGCTTGCCCCCGGCTTCGACCAGGCGGTTGAGAAGCTTGTTCAACCAATCATTGCTCTTTGGGTCAGCAAGAATTAGGCGCAACCCAATACACCATGCACCCAGGATGGAGGCGGCCGCTTTGACGATTGTGGGGTCGTTTTGCTCGCCGTATTCGTCCAGGAGACGCTGCCAGTCGGCTTCGACGATGACTTCGTGCCCGAGTGCTCGGCTGAGTTTGGCCAGTTCGCGCTGCAGGTAACAGGATTCGGAGAGGAAGTCGTCGGTGATCTGTTGGGCGATGGAAGGCGGGTAGTATGGGGGTCTTTTTGCATTTAAGTAAGGCAAGTTAGCTGATGGTTCTGAGATCGTTGCTTACAGGTATCTCTACTTACGGCTCTGGGCTTGACTTGAGGTTCGTCATGTTTTCTGAGTCTGTCTTCTTCTTCCCTATAAAAAGTAGGAGATTCTGAGGAGGAGTTCCTTCTAAGGCGAGATGAGTTTGATTCCCAGAGAAGTGAGCCAGGTAAAACCACGAAGGCGCAAAGAACGGAACAACAGTCAGATGAGGGGTCTGAAGGGGATCGTTCAATCTTCACCGGGGCGAAGCCGTGAAGGCAACCAACAAACACTGCCACATTGCAATATGCAGTTCCGCCCAACAGTCAACCCCGCCTTTTTGCTCTCCTCGCCGTTTGCCGGTACGCCAAGTGTGATTGGCTGTCAAGAATGCTCCGTCGACGCCTTTTGACGATCGTCTGGCATTGATCGGAGCCTGCTGATGACATCCTTTAGAACATTGCCGAAAACGGTAGCCAGCGACAGTCCATTTGGTAACCAGCACGACCAACACAAATAGTATACCCATACTTCTGAGGCCACACCTCCAGCTTGAAGGGGGGTTTTTCTGGAGCAGTGCCAATCGCCGGCTATAACAGGTGTCAGGTCAAGCGCAATGTCAAGCGAAAACCGAAAAAAGTAAGAGGTTCAGAGGAGGAGTTCTTTTCAAGGAAGACGAGATGAGTTTGATTCCCAGAGAAGTGAGTCTGTCGAAACCACAAAAGCGCAATGAAGACTGGAACAACGGTCGGATGGAGGGGTCTGAAGAGAATGGTTCAAATCTTATCCGAGGCGAAGCCGTAAAGGCAACCAACGAACCCTGCCACATTGCAATATGCAGTTCCGCCCAACACCCAACCCCGCCTTTTCGTCACCTGGCCGTATGCCGATCTCCCAGGCATGCATAATTCGCTGTGGAGAGTTCTCTCGAGGGAAAGTTGGTGGTTGATGAGGAAAAGCCAAGTTACTGTCATGCACCAAAACTCCAGGTATAAATACTCTCCCCACTATTCTCACACTGCACCTTCCCACTGTTGACATTCTGTCGACACCTTTGACGATGGCCTGACATTAATAGGAGGTCGTTGTTGTCAACCATTGGAAGATTGCCGAAAACGGTAGCCAGCAACAGTCCATTCAGTAACCAGCAAGACCAACACAAATATACCCATACTTCTGAGGCCACACCTCCAGCTTGAAGGGAATCTTTGTGGAGCAGTGCCAACCGCCGGCTATGACAGTGGTCAGTTCAAGCGCAAAGTCAAGTGAAAACCGACCCCAAAATGTCATGACATCTGGAGGATTCTCCGTCTGGATCGTCAAGAGACACTGACGCCAAAAAAAAAAAGAAAAAAAAAAAGGGTTCATTTGGCCCTTTTTTTGATGATGTCCTTGCGGACGGAGTTTGGTGACCTTGGGGATGTAACTTGAAAGAGTGAGTGTTGGGCTTCGTCAGGAGCGGTTCTTTTGGGAACAAGGTGGTGGTTGATTAGGAGGAAAAGCTAACTACGGGACGCCCCAAAAGTTCAAGTATTTATACCTTCCTACTATGCGCAGAGCGCACCTTCCCAAACTCTTCTTGGTGCCTCTCCGGAGTCTTGCTGATTACCAAGTGGACTCTTGCTGGCTACCGTTTTCGGATGATTGTATCGTTTACGACACAACAACACTGGGGACGAGCATTGAAATCCATGGCCGAGTCAAGTTCCCATATTACCATTACTACTATCACCTAGCTCGCAGAAAATACCTCCAGATTTTGACCCCCAAATGTCTATCAACCGCCCATCACATCGAACACATTCATCATCGGCTACCCGTCACCACCCCAGCAGTCTGCAACTGCCCGTTCCCGCATCCGAACCCGCATCCGTCTCCGTCCCCGTCATTAACGCCGTTGCTGTTATCGTTTACCGTCAAAGGCCGTTACCATACGACCGGTTACCATATTCCTCCTCCTTCTTTCCCTTGTTCGTCCGCATCGATACCCCGTTCCCATCATGTCATCTCCGTATCGGCGGTGTCCTTTCCTTACGCAAACACCTGAAGCTCAGACGGCGCAAAAGAGAACTCAGGCAGAGTGCAAGCCTGGACGTTCCAGTAGTAGGTATCGCCATTCTTCCACTCGGCGGGAGGCGTCTGGTGTTCCTCGAAGGTGCAGTTGGGTGTCTGCTTGGCAGAAGTACCGTTGGCGGAGAAGATGGCCCTGGGGGAGTCGTTGATGTTAGCCGACGTTCTAGTGATTCCACGCGGAAGTCTGGACGGAGAGGGAAGGAGAGAGAGGGTAAGAACTTACATATCCCCCGGCCCCTCCAAATCATCACACTCCCAAGTCTGCCTCACCTCCACATTCTGACTACTCTTCCAATACCGAAACTGCGTCTTGAACTGTCCCTCACTTCCCTCACTTGCACCAGAAGTCGAATTCACAACCGTCGAACAATCATAAACCCTCTGCCCATAAAACGGATCCGAAAAATCACTGCTATAAGCATCGCAGTACACGTTCAACTCCGGCAACGCGTTGCTGGTGAGGTTGAACCGGACCGTGGCGCCGTTGATGCGGTGCGAGGGGGTCGTGTACGTCAAAGAGGAGGAGTAGTGGAAGTCGGACACGGTCCATTGGAGACCGTGGAGCGAGGTGTTGGTGCAGCCGGCGGGGAGGTTGTCGTTGGTGAGGAAGGAGGCGGTGATGGCGTGGTTTGAGTTGGGGGATTGTTGGATTGAGACGACTGGGCCTGCTGGTGCTGGAGCAGGCACGGGGGAGGTGCTGGCTGAGCGGAGGAGAAGGAGGAGACTGTTGAGGAGGAGGGCGCGGGTGCTGCTTGTTGTCGTCATTTTGGGAGTTGGGTTGTTGGGTTGTTGGGGTTGATGGGAAGCTGAGATGGTGTTGAAATTGGGTAAGTAAGACTGGAGGTTATACTAGTAGGTAGAGGTAAGTAGAGTAGGTAGGCGTTGCTCTGTGCTTGTAGAACTCGAAGTTCTTGGATTCCGTAAAGATGGGAGTAGCGAGGCAGTTTAAACACCCATCAATCCATCATCCATCTGTTGAGTCGGTTCGTATCCCACCACAATCTATTCCAGTCCACAGCCCTGGGATCGGGTTGATTGCTTCGTAGTTGGTAGTATCGTATTCCCTATTCCCCATTCCCCACAAGTGTCAGCTCGATCCCAATGTGCAAGATGGAAGACTGCAACGAAAACGGCAGAGGTAGACGCGGCAGAGGTACGGATGTCGTCAACGAGGTGGTATCGTAGGTGGGTCGATATAGTGAGGCAAGCACGATACGATCGTGCTGCGGACGGGAAAGAAGCCAACATGAAGGAAGGCGGTACGCTGACTGCAGTGAGATATTGTGGCAGGGACAACCAACAACCCAACAACGGAACCGGAACTAAAAAGTGAACATGAACTAACAAATCACGTATCTTGTAGCCAACAGAACTTTGGGCACAGTCGTGATGTTAACGTTATTCTGGTGGAGGTCACGTTTCGCTTTATACGACCGACGTGGTTGATGGATGGTTTGGTTTGGTCGGTTGGGAATGGAGAGAAGCTTGAGTAACGTTAACATCTGGGGAGGATGTTGTTGAGTGGGCAAACTCATCATGCCATTGTTCAGTTTAGTCTCGCTGGTAGCAGGCGCGCCTTCCTTTTGACGACAACATGTGCCTGTATCCGCATTCAACTTTCTTCCTTCATGTTACACCCCATCCGTGACGTTCATCACCAACTCGCGAGTGACAGTGTAAGGGTACCTACGTTTGTGACAGCTGATGCGACCCTTCATGTGTAACCAACACGTCAAAAAAAAAAAAAATCTTCCGGGTGGCATTAATTCAGTGGACCAAAAATGCCCTTTTACCTAGCCGGTACCTCTACTCTCGCACTACGGCTTCAACATTGTTGATCGGCTGGCGGCATGTGACCAATGTAGCACGATGAACTACTACCTAGATAGCCGCGGCGGGCGGTGATATTTCAACTGGCCTTTGCTGGGCCACAAGATTGCGAATGAGAATCTCTTTTGCGGATATCTTGTTATCTTATGATACACTACCTAACTGTATCAACAATATCATAGGAGTTGAACATCCCCACCATTAGTTTTGATCAGACATTGGCTTAGGCAACGACCATTAAACTGTTCGATGACTGTAGTGACGTAGATCCCCAAACAGTCCAGGTGATCTTCGGAAAATAGAAACACTAGATCCGGTCCCGAAAGATAAGACAAGAGTGACAGGCCGTGTAAAACAAGTCTGAGACCTGACAAAACCATGTGTTGAGGGTCTTACGAGACTTGAGCCCGATATAGACTTCGTGCTAGGACAAGAACGATGAACATGTCTGCGATGAGAAGCAGCCATGCTCCCCTTTTCCATTCCCACATAAGTGTACTGTACTCTATTCAAAACACCTATCATAACGGATGCTCTGAAGGTAGTAACAGTAGGTAACAAGGCTTGCTTTAAACCCTTGGTTTTCACTGGCCCCTTCCATGCTGATCATAACACATCATGAGTATCGTTGACGGTCGTACATTAAGTTCTATTCCCACTCCAGAAACATGCTCCCCAGCAATCTTCCCCCCCTAACCCTAGCATGTCCTCTCGCTAACCTCCATGCCCATCCTCCCCCAAAACATCAAGCGGCTCGACCCTCACCAATATCTCCTCTAACAGTCCCTCCAGGAACCCACCGACGTCCTTGCCCATCCCCACCGGCTCCGCCTTGTCATAGTGATCAATCTCCTTGCACACATGTGCCAGCTTATACACCAGCTTCCGTATCTTCTCATTTGCCGCTTCAGCGCGCTGCTGCTTGGGAGTCGGCGGTGCCGGAGCGTATCCAGGTTCCGGTCGGTACGTCTGCTGCAGCATGATTTGGCGTCGTTTGAGCGCCTCCTCGAGTGCAGGGAAAATCACGTCATTGAGGGCGTCCAGCTCGCCGCTGGGACTCGGTGGATCAGGCGAAGGGAACGTGAGTGATGTTGATGACGAGGACGGCGTACTGGCTCCGCCATAGTTGGATGAGGTAGAGACTATGCGGCTCCCTGATGGCGACGACTGTGGCATCTCCTTGGATATTAGGGGGCTCAGACCTTGACTCTGGTGATAGCTAGACCGGTTTGGTTGATACTGTCCAGAGGACTGTTGATACTGTGAATCTCGTCGCTGATGCTGCTGTTGCTGCTGTTGTTGATACAATGACTCGCGCGAAGGTTGATGATAGAGCATGGACGGCTGCGACTGCTGTCTCTGGTGCTGCTGGTACACTTGCTCGCGAGAAGGTTGATGATTTAGCTGACGCTGTTGTTGCTGTGGTTGTTGCTGCTGCTGCTGCCGGTAAAGTGATTCACGCGAAGGTTGATGATAGAGGGGGGCTTGCTGCTGCTGCTGCTGCTGCTGCTGGAAAGCTTTGTTTGTGCTTGGTGCTTGCTGATTTATTTGCTGGTTAGTAAGTTTTTGGAGTGGCTGTTGCTGTTGCTGTTGCTGTTGTCCTCTGTATGGGGGTATTTCAGGCAACTTCATGGGTCCAGCAAAAGTTCTTGACGATGAAGATGTAGGTTGTTGGCTATACTGCGGTGGGGAGAGTGTCGATGGTGGCTGTGTGCTGTTCTGGATAGCCGGTCCGAGGTTCATACCCCCGATATCCCGTCGTAACTGTTCCTGAAGCACACGATCATAATCTGGAGAACTGCCTAATGGTACGTGTGACACCGGCCTGGCTAGTGACGTGCGGGGCGTCGCAGATTCCCTCGTTTGGTGTTGCTGTTGCTCTAGTTGTTGTATCTGCTGCTTGACAGGTGAACTAGGCACAGGAACTCTAGTCGGAGGCGGCATCGCTGTGCTTGGTGTTCCTACAGGTTTCCTCGCGGGTGATGTTTGCCTCGCTGTGCCTGTCCCACTGGTGTCAACTGCAAGTTTGGATGTAGCTTGGTTAGATTCCCTCCTCCAGTCGTCTCGGCTATCCGCGCTCTCGTTGGCTCTCGAAGACCTCGCATTGAGTGTCGACTCATCCATCGCGTTCAACATGCCGGGCCTATGGACAACACCGCCGCGGTCACTAACCAGTCGCACTGTGCCAAAGTCCCACATGTCCTCGTTGATATGCTTCCGTTGCTCAACATAGTTGTTTTCCTCCGGCTCATGGTATTCTTCGTCATCCTGCTTGTGCGTAGCTGCCCACCGGTTGTACCGCTCGATGAGCTCCGTCAGGTAGCTCGTCTTCTTTGCCCGCCGGATGAAGGGATGCTTGAGAAGTTCTCTTGCGGTTGGCCTGTCCTTTGGGTCACGCTGCAAGCACAACTCAATGAACTCCTTGAACCCTTTGCTGAAGTTACCTTCCAGACGTGGAGGCGGATTCTTGGGAATCAGGAATAGCACCTTCATGGGGTGAATATCGGCATAGGGTGGCTCTCCCTTGGCGAGTTCAAGGGCCGTGATACCGAGAGACCAGATATCGGCCTTGTGATCGTAGCCGCTCTGCTTGATTACCTCGGGGGCCATCCAGAATGGGGTGCCGACAAATGTGTTTTTCTTTGTCATGGTCGCCGATAGCTGACCGGAAACACCAAAATCAGCTAACTTGACCTGGCCGTTAGCAGCAAGGAGGATGTTGGCAGCTACTACAAGTCAGCAAGCTGTTCGACGGGACACTCATGTTTGCCAGTAATTGCCCCTACCTTTGACATCTCGGTGTAGTTTCTTGTCTTGGTGCAAGTAGTCCAAGCCCAGCAGCAGTTCACGGACGATGATGGCGATGTAGTCTTCCCCAATCAGGCCTGGCTTCATCAAATCGGCACAGCTACCCCCCGAGCAAAACTCCATGACGATCCATAGCTCGGCGCCTTTGGCATATGAGCCATAGTATTTGGTGACGTAGGGCGACTGTAGCTCGGAAAGGATCGCGATCTCCTGGATGATGTCTTCCACTTCGTCTTCGGCGCTTTCGATATCGATAACCTTGATGGCTACTGCCTGGCCACTTCGTTTGTCGACACTGAATTTGATGTAGATAGATTAGTATGCGACTTTGCCAGAATATGAGGAGACGTGGGATAGGTACGGTACCCTTTATAGACCTTGCCAAAACTTCCTCCACCTGCAAAACACGGTCTACTGGTCAGCAACCGCCGCTTGAATGGCGCCGAGGGCTATGGGCGTATTGGACGCTCGGTGAACCAACCTATACAAAATTCCTTGGTGTATAGGAGTTCGGGGTCCACGGATCCCTCGTGCTCGTCATATTCGCGGTCGGCCATGGCGTGCGTAACTCGAATCACGCGTGGGGAGGGGAGGTGGCTCTGTTCAGACGGTGGTGGTGCGGCCGGACGAAGGTCGCATGGGTTGGTCTGCCTGGGTCACAACGGTGCGCCAATTGGGTCGGATCTCCTCTCGTGGGATTTCGCTCGAGTGTCGCAGAGGATTGTTGTGGTGGGCAAGACGCGCGACGAGAAGCACACGTCGTAAGGCTACCAGGGAGACGGCGATCAAGGGCGGGAGCGAAGGGTGACTATGATGTTCTGGTCTTGTAGGCGCAGCCCGGGACGGGGGAGCAAGGGGAAGCTCGAACAATTGGCGGGACCAGGTCAGCCCCGCTGACCGCACAATTCGAAGGACGAGTGTCGCGAAGCAGTCTGGGGACTTGTGGAAGTCGGTTGTGCTGGAGGGAAGAATTCCGGAGGTTGGAAAGGCGCAAGCGCAAAAGGTGAGGAAGGTTGATCAGAACGAAGGAATTGGACTTGGAAGGAGGTGTCCGATGTTTACCTTGAAGTTGGAGGCAGGTCGGTGGTTGGCAGGGGACCCGGAGAAGGTTACATAAGAAATGGCGGGATCCATCCCAGCCCGCTCGATGTTGGAGACTGAATGGATCCCTCCCCACGCGCACTGTGTCCAGCGCCGTTTTACCAGCAGGTACCTGTAGCGCGTTGTAAGTGCTGTGCTGTGTGCGGGAGCTCACGAATCAGCAATCAGGAACAGAGGAAAGCAAAATGCTGGATTTCCTTTCACGTTACACATTATGAAGATACCTCCCATTCGTCAATTGGCTGGACGATCAGGAACGCGCAAGATATCTTGGAAGTATAGAAAGGGAGGGAGGGCAGCCAGGTACAACAAGCAACATCTGGGAATCTGGGTTGGCTGAGGAGCGGGGTCTCATTCGTGGGGCAGGCATGTTCACCTTCTACTGTGTAAACACGTGGTTACTGCTCTACGTGATAACACCGTGAACCGTCAAAGTCTACAAAACCCAAGTCCGTGTATTGAATAGGCAATGGCATTTTTATAAGCAGCCTTTGCGCCGTTCTTGTAGGTACTCACACGATGGTCATGTTAGCGAACGTGCAAACATTCACATGCGGGGGTCAACAATGTGCATACACTAACAATTATCAGAGGGTACCCTACAGCAGTGACAGTTGCAGGCTTGCAGCTTCCACCTTGCCTACCCGCTTGTTTTTTTGTGGGGTAACCGTTCACGAGCATTCCTCATCACCACCATGGGGGGCAGCCATCACAGCGGATACCGGATGACTGGTAACGGATGACATGTGGTAACAGTGGAAGACCATTCAGACGAGAAGGACGAGTAGTTTTGTCATCTATAATTTTGCGTTTACCGAAAATATGTGTAACGAGACTGGAAGAGGGGGAATCAAAGCAAGAAAATAAAGAAAGCTAATGTTATGACCCATGATGCGCCTTGTTTCCTCTGTTCTCTCTCAGTCCTCTTCCTTCAGCGCTGAGACGTCTGGTGTGTTTCTTCCCAGACGAGTAACCTTCCAGATTTCCTCCTTGTGACGCCAATTCCCCGCTGTGCGGAAACAAACGATATATCCTTCCTTGTACTGTCAAAAAGCTATGATAACCCGTCTAGAAATGAACGCGTCTCTAGTTATCCAGCCACCCAGGCCTACCCATATCCTCTGTGAGTTCGTCAACAGGCTCATGATTATCCTATTCCTCAATGAACTCCACCATGACAGTGCCATTAGCCAGGCCAGCCTCCTTAATCGTCTGATCAATGACATCAAGCAGGTTAATGCCTTCAGGCATTGATTTGAGCTCAAACTCGAGACCCTCCTTGCCCGGCAGGGGCTCGGCCTTGAGCCACTCGTAGATACGGCGGACCGGTTCGTCAAGTCTGAACCGGCGAACGATGCGCTGCGGGGGGTTGCGGATCTGCACCCTCGTCACGGTGGCGGGGTCAATCGGGGGCTCGACATGCGGTCGGTCTGAGGCGATCTGGGCGAAAGCAGAGTTCTCTGCGGCGGGGGCCTCGGGCTGGGGTTCCGGTGCCGCTTGGGCAGGCTCTTCGTCCGCTCGCTCCTTGCCCTGGGTCGAGCCTGTCGGCCTGGTAAGCGCATCGGGGTCGTGTACCTTGGGTGCTGAAGAGCTGCCATTGCCTCCGTTCTCAAGACTGTTGCGCAGTGCCATCTCGAGCATCTCCTCCTCCGTCATCCTGTCCACATCCACCACCTGCTTGGGCTGCTTCGTCTTGAGGACGGGGTTCTTAGCGTGAGCCTCCAAGCTGTACCTGTCCAGAAACTCGGCCAACTGGGCATGGAACTCCAGCGGCTTGGGGAACGGAACGCCACTCCACACCTTGACCTGCTCGCCTGTGCGTGGATCGATAATCGAAACGTGAGGATAGTTCTGGGGGTTTTCGTGTGTCTGGTTCGGGAAGTAAAACGAGATGTACTGCTCGGCCGAGCGGTCGGCCTTGTCGTACTGCAAAAAGATGAAGTTGTGCTTAACAAGCTCCTTGATCGGCTCATCCTTCCAAATGTCGCGGTTGAGGGCCTGGCAGTTGAAATCAGACATATCCTGGAGATTAACCATGATCCACTTCTTCTCCTCCTTGCCCTCGTCACGCGCCTCGTCCCAGGTAAGATGTGCCATCAACTCGTACGGGGGACGGAAAAGCTCTGCCAGACGGCCAGCCCGCGTTGAGGCAGTTCCTGTAGGGGGGGAGACCACACCGCCGGCAGCGGAGCCGGGCACGGGATCGGGAGGCTGATCCCAAAGAGTGGGCTGTGCGAACGGGTTATGGGGTCGCCCTGCTGGAAGAGTGTTAGCAAAACATGCAACAGTGACTTGGAACTAGTAAGAAACTTACCCCGAGCTTGCCTCACCCTCTGCTGTTCCAGCCGGAACTGCTCAAACATCATTTCATCGTCGTCTCCGCCAAAACCTCCTGGAGCAACGAGAGTCTCTGTCGTTCGGGCCATGGGGGCACGAACGTCGTCCTCACCGCTTGGACCTCCAGCTCCGGATCCACCACCGCCGTACATCTCTTCTTGTAGTCTCTTTGCCATGGCGGCATCCTCCTCCTCCTGGGCCCTCTGGGCGATGTTGGCCGCCCTCGTCGCCTCATCGTCCGAGTCGTCGAATTGTCCTAGATCGTCATCTTCGGTCATTTGGATATCATCGTCGTCGGAGTCGATGTGGATAACACCGGCAGCGTCCTCACGGCCGACATTGGGGCGGTTGGGCCGGCTTGACGAGCGAGAGGCGCCAGCAGATCGAGAAGTGGCAGCGGGAGCCGCCTCCGTCGCGGGGTTGGAAAGGGTACGTTGGAGCTCTTCGTCGGCAAACCAGAGCTGGATGGCTTGCTCGAGATCACCGCCACACAACTCCAGCATGCGCCTAGCAGCTGTGTCGTTCGCCCCGGTGATGCTCGCGAAGTTCGCGATAGTTTCTGAATCAGCCATCGTGTAGACTGTCGGTTAAGTGATGGCGTTCGAAGGGAAGGTCAAAGAAGTTTGGGAGAAGGCGGGGGTCCCGTAAATAGGAGCTTCCCAAACGAAATGCAATGCGCGAGAGACCGGTGCCCAATGTCGAGTGGGGAGTTGGTCAGGAAGAGGGGACAAGACGTTGGTCTCTGGCAGCTGGAGCTGATGCGGGTCGGGAAGAGGTTGAGAAAGGACTGAGTTGAGGGCAGGCAATCGAGGTCGGATGCGGGAAGGTGAATCTATCGATCTGCTGTAATTTTGAGGATGCGCTGCCGTAACGCGAAGCTGTGACCACACCGACCAATGTTTGTACAGCGCATGCGCAGTGACTTGAAGCTGGCGGGGAGGATGTTCGAGGCCACGGAGAGGTGGGGATCCTGGTCGGGCTCGTTTATCGGCGGCGGGAGCTCGATGGTGCTTTCGGTTTCGAGTGCGTGATAGAAGAGAAAATGATGTGGCGAACTGGATTCTGGTAGCTGATCAATGGTGGGAGTATTCTGCGGCAGTAAAGACAAACGGCATGCAAGGTGAATGAAACCTTTAGTTCCGTCTTTAAATTCGAATGGTCAAAGGTTGAATGAAAGGTTCGGCATCGCATCGATTTCTCAAGGCGCCCAAGCTGGTGACGCAAGAGGGACGCTGTCACACTGTCGCACTGGAGAGCCTGCTCGGGCAGTCAAGCGCATGGAAGCTTCTCCCTTGTGTGTCCCACTGTGCCTGCCCCCATGGGCCCTGCCCGTGGCCTTCCACTTGGCACCGGGTCTAGGCTGGGAATTCCGAGGGTTAGGGTTGTACGTGTGACTCTGAACAAGCAAGCTTCACCCACCACAACCTGCATCTGGGATTTAGAGTTTGGGATTTAGAAATAGCGAGTGACCAAGGTTCGAGATGTGGAGATGTCAATCAAGGAGACAATGTTGAACTCCCGACCCTGGGTTCCCATTACTGGGTTTCCCATTCACCGACAGTTCCTTCCAGTATATCTAAACTGCCTATTCCGGTACAACTACAACATCAAGCCCATCTTCCGTCGTCTTTCCACCCGTATCATACTTTCCTAGCCAACACTTCTAAGAATTTGACACTAGGGCGTTGTCCACAAAAGTCCCTAATCAAGCAGAACCAAACACGCCTTCCACTTCAGCTGTACGTCCAACGAACGCTCCTCAGTCGACGCCTTCACAACCTTCTCCTTGATTTCCGACAAGGCATTACCACTCGCATGCTTGGGAAGCTTCCCCACCACCACAGCCGCCATGGTAGCCTTGGCCCTCAGCAGCCTCTGGTCTTCCGTTCCCGTATCAGCCTTGTCAAGGTCCAAGGTCGCCAAATACCATTCGAGGACCTGGGGATCTGGAGACCCAGCTTTCTCCTCTCCTCCCTTGATAGCTGCCTCCAGCAACTCCAAAACACATCCATACCAGAACACCCTCCTGATGGCATCGAACGGAGCCTGACCGATGTACGGCTTCTTGAAATCCGGCTTCTTCGCGTTTTCCTCCAGCGCAAGCGCAATCTCCTTCAACTGTCCCATCGCATTCTCCTGCATCTTTGCACGATTGTACCCCTTGGCCACAGCTTCCATAGCCGCCCACGCCGTCTGACTCTTCGGATCCAGACCTCTCGCCTTGTTGTTGGTACTCGCCTTATCGTCAACATCCATGGCGTCTTCGTCCGCGGTCATGTCCAAATAGGGCGTCACGATATCCGAGATGGTCGGCAGCATCGTCAAGTCGTCTCTTGTGGCTGCGAACTTCCACAGGCAGCGGAACGCATAAGGCCGGTAATCGTTGTTGTTCCTCTTGGCCTCGCGAACGGCGATTTTCTTCAGTTGTTCCCCGAAGGAGGCGTCTTTCTGCCAGATCACCTTGCTTTTGCTGACGAAGTCAGGGAACGGCTCGAGGAGCTTTTCTTTGCCTGGGAACGTCTTGAGGGCCAATGCCTTGTCATAGACGGGCCACAAGGTCTTGAGGTTCTCGACGTTGACTTGGCCAGTGACATCGCTGGCCTTGGTGATGCCTGCGACAGCAGACGCGATAGCCAGGGCGCCGGCATGCTTGAGTGCCCATTGCGCCGTGTTCAGTGATTGCTGGACAAGATCGACGATCTCGGACACGTACCTAGCAACGCTAAGGCTGCTTCCGGCGTGCTTATCCCAGACTTCCTCGAATTCCTTCCGGACATAGTCGTCTGTATCGTGCTTTCCGAGGTACGCGAATGGCAGAAGCTTGCCCTCGAGTGCGTTGAAATGGTCGGGAGAGATCTTCGAAAGAGCCAGCACGGCATCTGCGACCTTCTGTCGCCTAGCCTCGTCCTCCGATTCAAGGTAGAGCTTCAAAAGCCTATCCGAGAAACGCAGCTTTGCCTCGTCTGGGCAGCCGCGGATGATGTACGCTGCAGCACGCGCATAGCCCTGGCTGACCTCGTCGTTTCGATCCAGCACCTGCTTCTCCATGAGTTGCAGAAATCGGGCTGAGTACGGCTTGAAGTCTACGGTATGTCGAGTTGCCAGAGTAGAGAGAACCCGACTGCAGCCGATCTTGGTCGGCATTCCAATGGCTGTCTTGATGGACTCTTCGAGGGCCGGCGCGAGTTCCACCATGACGTCTGCGTCAACTGTCCTGAGACTGCTCTCGATTGCCTCAGTGATCGGGCTCTGAGAGACCGCTGAGCTCCGGAGTTTATCGATCTTGTCTCTGTCATCTTCTCCAGCTCGTTGGTAGTAGTAGTTGACAATATCAGCCTCAAGCGTACTAAGGCTTCCGAGGAGATTTGAAACTATGGTGGCGATGTAAGGGTTGAGTGCCTTCCCACCCTTCTTGCAGATCTTGATGACAGTGTGGGTAGCAAAGTACTTGACTTCCTTCACTCCACTCTCGATTCCTTTGTCCGAAAGTAAGAAGGGCAAAGCCTCGTTCATCATGGCTCTGGCAGACGCAGTGTTGTTAGACTCTTCCAACTGGCGGACCAGTGTTGTAGAAAGAGCAATGCAAAGGTGCAAGGCGGCATTTCTCACAGTGCCCTTCACATCATCGAGGACCTTCAGGGCTGCCATCCAAATGTCCTTGTAGTACTGCTCGTACTTTTGGAAGGGTCGTCCGGCGACCAGGTCGGAGATAGCAGCACAGCTCGCCTCGCGGACTCTCCATTCCTTGCCAAGGATGCACTTCAGCAGGTCCTTCATGATAGCATCGAAATGCGTCAAAATAACCGCATTGGAATCCTTGACCAGAGCCTTCCAAATATCGTTCATGGACTTTTGCACGTTCGGGTTGGGGTCAAACCGGTACCGGTACAGCTTCGGGTACAGTTTTGGGTCGACCTCCGACTCGGAGAGAATGTTGCTCAGTCCAAAACGACCAAAGGCAGAGCGGGTGGACCATGTGGCAGCGTTCGTCGCCAAGGACATGAACTTGTAGACAAGACTTTGGTCGCCCACCTCATTCGCTAGGCTGACGATATCTTTGTACGAGGTAACCGACTTGCCGTCGCCGGTCGGGAGCGCACCGGCCTCGAAGAGCTCTGTTTCTTCATCCACCTTGAGCTGCGGACCGGATCCCGTGAATGATGACACGAGATCGCGTACAAGATCACCCTTGAGTGCCGAATCTCCCTTCTCGTATACGAGGGAGAGACCTCTGGATGCAGTCTCCTGGACCAGTTCATCGCGAGCACTGAGCAAGCGCATGAACGCTACCTGGCATTCGCGTAGCCTGGACTGAACCTCTTCAAGATGAGCACAGTACTGAATGATGCAGAAGAGCCAGATACCGGAGGCCTTGAGCAGAGATGGCTTGGTGTTCTTGCAGTCAGTGAGCAGCTTCTCCAACACCGCGGTAATCCGACCAGACCGCTTGGGTATGCGGTACGAGTCCCCACTGGCTTCAACGTTCAGCGTAAGCTGGACGACCTCGGAATCCCAGCAAGCAATGGCGGCGGTGATGGCTTCGCCAACAGTGAAGTGTACCTCTGTCTGCCTCAGCTCATAGAGAGCAAACAGCTTCTCGAGGATGAGGGCAATAAGATCACTGCTCTCTGCATCAGATGATACTTCAGAAGAAGGTAGAGACATTGCGAGTCTCCCAAGGGCAGTGATAGCCTTCTCATTACCCTTCTTGGCAAGGAGTACTAAGGGGTCAATGAAGGCTTTGGAAATCGTATCCTTGTGCACATCAGGAAGTATGCGGATGCCCGCCGTCCAGAGCTGACTATAGGCCTCTATCAAAGCCTCCTGTGYTGAGAGCGTGCTGGAGGATACCGAATCAAGGGTGGGAAACACGTCGCCAAGGTCACTGCTGACGTTGCTGTCTTTGTCTGTAGAGTAGTACACTGATCTGGAGATGAGATGCGCAAGTGCATTGAACGCTCCTTCGACTGCATTGAGCTCCGATCCAACGGCTGTCTTGAGGTTCTTGGCTATGTCAGCCAACGTAGCCTTGGACTTGTTGATAGATTCCGGGCTGTTAGCCGGATGAGCGGCCAGGATGCCAAATGCCGAGCATGCAAGAGGGCGGATCTCCCGCTTGTTGGAAGTGATGAGCGGCAGCAACTCCACGGCACGAGGGACTAATGGCGCGAGGATCCTGCTCGGAGTGAAAGAAGCAAGTTCTACGAAAGAACGCGCACAACCCTCTGCAATCTCGGTGTCCTCTAAGAGCATGCCGTCAAAGGCCGAACGGAGGAGGCAGAAGATGGCTTCACTATGCTCGCTGGAGGCCAGGTGATTACGGATAGCACGCCGGGTCTTGAGATCAGAGTGTACGGTTGCACTCAACTGGCGCTCCCAGCCCGGTTCAATGGTGAAATCTTTTAATGCAGTGAGGAAGAGAGTCCGCTTGCAATAATTGACAGCAACAGGAAAGGCCCGGATACACTGTCCAGGGAAGTTGCCAAAGGATGACCCCTCGTCGATAACCATATCGGCGTCGGGTTTGCCACCGTATGATAYGGTTTTTGTGAAGAAGGTAACCACMATGCCGTGCCAGGCCGGAAACGTTCTAGATTTTTCCTCATTGGCGTAGTACGTCCAAGGGTCTAAGCCCTTTTGACCCTCTTCAACAACGTCACTCCGCTCATCCCGCCGACCAGCTACTGCAAGGATATCGACCCATCGTGCGTATATATCGGAAAATGGCAAGCATTGGTTGGCCCATTTTGTTGCAGCGTGTCGAGAACTCCGAACAATGTTGCCTTCTTCGGTCTTGGCCATTGCCTCCAGGATCAAAGCATGAAGCTGTTCAGACACGTCGGGGTTGTGAGGTGGTTTGAAGTTTGCAGCAAGACTGGAGAGAGCGGCGTCAATGTTGACAACGACGTCCGCGGTGGGATCTTCACAGAGAGATTTGAACAGCCATTGGGCCAAAACCATACGCTCTGTGTCGGACATGGCCGTTCCTTTTGCAAGGACGCCAATAGTCTCGTAGGCCCTGGAGCGAAGTGTGTTGTCGTCAAGAGACTGGCGTTCAGGCTTAGGCCAGCCTTGTGCCTCGATGAACTCCCGGAGCAGTGTGACGAGTAAGGATCTGATCTTGGAGAATTCCGGTTTGTTGGCGCCTATGCGGGCGACCCAATTGATGAACTCAAACAAGGCCCGATGCACCTTGGTAAGTTCAAGCCCGGACGATGAAGCAGACGATGATGGGCCATCGACTTGCATAGCGTCTGGACTCTCTCTTTGAGTGGCCACATCTAGACGGAAAGCTGCTAGGATCTCGTCGGTGAAGGTAGTAGATATTTCCGACTTGCTCAACAGGCCAAGGATACGTATCCTGTACGGAGCTGGTAGTCTGGAGTGAGCCTCAAAGAGCTGGCGAACGATCTCTCGGTCTTCTAGCGACACTTTGCTTCTCTTGAGCATATCATCGCCAACACCGGCGAGGCGGAAATCGGAGCTCGAGGCAGCATAGATGGCCGGGAGGAAACGTTCTTCGTCCGTGAAAGCACCGCTGGCGAGGAAGTTGACGGCTTGGATTCGACTCTCGGGCAAGCTGAGACCGGACTCGGCAGGATTCCAAGTCTCGGGTTTGTTCAGTGTGAGAAAAGGGATATCCGACTGGGCCAGCCCAGGGGAAATCGTAGAGCCTTGTGCAGTTATACGCAACAATAGCAGCTTTCCCAACCAGTCGGCGACAAACTTGGCATCTTTGGGATCCTGAAGGCCTATTTGTTCCCGGAGGGTTTCATCCTCCTTGCTTCCCCTGGGCGGCAGCTTGAAGTCTCGAAGACAACGGAGGAAGACGTTGAACAAGCCGGCTCTCGAAGCGCTCACATCCGAACCGATACCAGGGAGGATCTTGGGGATGAGCTCTCGACGTTCTACCAGGCCTAGTCTGACGATACTGTGCTGTATGAAGACGAGATCGAAGTGCTTGATAAGTTGTGTCTCTGTGGCCTTGTATTGGTCAAGCAAAGCGGCAACGGGGAGTACAATGCTGGGTTGTTTGATGAAAGTGGTAAGCCTTTGGCATACTTGTACGACCTGCGGACATGGCAATGTGAGCTTACGCGGGTTGGATCTCTCAAGACGAACGCGACATATGATGACGGACCTTGTTGCGGACTGAAGCATGGTCGCTGCCAGCTTTCAGGAGTAAGGGCGGTAGGAATGTTTTGAGGAGCTGCTGTAGCTTCTCTTCATTGTTGGCCACGGCGAGAATGCGAAAGTCCACCTTTTCTACAAGGTCAAGCTCTCTCTGTTCGGTTGATGAGGCCGCCATACTGCACTATTTGCTGTAATTAAGATAATATCGTTGCTAGTTGAGGTTCTGGTGATGATGGGAGTCGGAGGAAGGCTACACCAAAGAATGCGCCAGTCGCAATCGTAAAAGAAACCGTGGGATGCAGTTGAAGAGGGCAATGCGCGTGTGCGAAAAGGTAGGTATCTGGAGAATAACAGTCAAATTAAATGGTGAGGTGAATTACACTATTAGGCAGGTATCGCCACGTTCTAATTCCTCGTCAGCCAGTTGTGCCTGGCGATCTTCGTGTGGTATGGTAGTATCTCTCTGCTTCGATGGTCGTCGGTTGGCTCACTTCATCGTGGTGGATGACAACCGACTGACAACCAGACTCCTGACCGGACGAGCTGGTCGCTGGCAGGCACAACAAATGCCCACGCAGGCCGACAGGTACCTTGGGGTACGTATCGCAACCCCGCCGTAATGACTAATCAGGCTTGGCGGATTTGGCAGTGAAGCACGGGCCGACGGCAGCTGCCCAACCCAGGCCTGTCGATTGGACAACTGCTCGCACAAGCTTCAGATGGAAGTCCCAACTGAATTCAATGGAGGAAAGGTCGACCAAACATTTCCGTCCAGTCCTCCAACGCCGATTCTGGACTGAAGATCACGACTACCCTCCCTGACGGTAGAAGCCATCTCGAGATATTCGTCAACGCCTTTGTTGTTTGAAAGTCGTATAATACTTCGCTCGCACCTCACCGGCTTCAAGCGCAAAAAATGACTTCACGCTCCCAGTCTTCCTGACGAGATGAGATGCTCCTGGCTGCTTGTAGCCTGAGCTCTCTTCCGCGAACATGAAGAGACAGTGTTGAGAAAGCCGCTAACATGCCCTTCCGCTATTTTCTGACCGTGGACTTGCAGATTTTTTGCCTTGCAAATCCTTTGATTGGATCTTGATTGACCATCTCCCCGAACCCACGCCTTCCTATGTTGCTTGTCCCGCGTTGAGAAGTAAGGAGAGCCCAGCGATGCTAAACCTGCCTGTCCCTTTGTGTGAGCATCCATGCTATCGTTAGGTTAGGCACGTATTCACGGGCTTGTCGGAGTTACGCGGCCCATATGGCAAGCTGTTCTCAGTCCTTGGAGGTGTGCAGCCTGATGAGAAGGTATGCCCGTTGCCAAGCCCCGAAATTTATTGCTGCACCGCTTCAACCTCATCATGCTGTTGCTGGAACATACCTACCTAGGAAGTGGCATCGTGCGTTGAGGTAGGCACCTACTAGGCGAACACCTTAGTTTTTTATCCTCCCCATCATCAACAACTTTGGGAGTGCGAACTTGCTGCTCGTTCTGCATGAGCGTACATCACAGGATCCATGGCAAGCGCACTTCAACATGGCTACAAAAAGACACTTGTCTGGCTTGTGATCTCGGTGAGTAATGCTAGAGGACCGGAGTGCCACGTTGAATACCGTATCGACTCGGGGGATACGTTTTTAGGTTCCAGGGAAATCAGGCATAATATGTACACTTGAGGCACCTCTAGTATTGCATATGCTCGAATTCTCTACCAAAACCCAAACCCTAAGGCACCKGATACATAAATTCTGCCAGTTAGGCCTTGGAACCTAAAAACGTATCCCCCGAGTCGATACGGTACATTTCTTCATATCGCCCCCATACTTATGCTACGGCTGCTTTCGTGCTTTCTCCTCATGTATCAAGCTGGCAATCTTCCCTGGAAGTTTCAGAGCGATAACTTGCACAGGACTACCTAAACCGGCCAACCCTCTTCATAGCTCATGCCGACAGCCAGATACTAGGCACTTCATCTTCCGGTTTTTATCTATGCCATTACGGACATCACGGGCCATACATACACGCGCTGAAATCGTACAAAGTTGTTAGGGATACCGGCCGCTGCGTCTATGTAGTGTCTGTACTCTGCATCTCAACATCCAAGCCTCATTCACTCCTCCGGGGCCCAAACGCCAAGGGCATAATTTAAGCACATTTGCCTCAACAACATCGGGTCACAGTTGTCATGCCCGTTAGTGGTGTGATATGTTTCGGATTCCGGATTGTGGATACAAATCTCTCTGCCGCAGTTCCTGGGGGCATGGACTGTTCGCTGCGAACAGTAGAAATATCAAGGAACGTAGCATGGCCACGCGGATAAGGTAATCTGAGGCATACACTATCAGCATTGTGGTCACTGAATCCACGTCCAAGATATGCTTTTCGTACGTGGCGGTTAAGCTCCGCCATTATTGGCTGTAAACGCCGATGGAGGTAACTGTAGATCCGGGGAAGGTTGTATCGCACACCAAACAGTGTGGTCTGGGATGATTCATGACGACTCTCGCGTACATCCATTTCTTTCCTTCTAGTCGAGGAAAATGTTCACTTTCATCCTGGACGGGGATGCCGGACGAGAAAATTCCCATCCAACAGATCTGGGACTGAACGGTTAGGCAATATTTAGCTTTGTGTGTCCAGTCTTCGATGTAACAGGCAGGAGGCATCTCGGGGTTAAAGAATGGGGATTGTCATTGATCGTTCGGCACATGGGGACAAAACCCACCAGTCAGCAGAAAGTACCTGGCTAGATCGGTGTACATACATACAACGAATCGCTAGTGACAGGCGGCGCCGCGTGGTTGCTGGAGATGCACGACATTCGGGTTCTGGAACCTTTGGAAGCATCTTTTCCACACCCGTTTTGCCCTGTCAAGGTGAAATTCCCATCTCTTGATTCGTCCACCTGCTCCAGAGCAACACGTTTTTTGCGACTCGCACTGGTTGGGGGGTCCATTCAGATCCCTACCGGTATCTCCACAAGATTCGTGGTATCGTTTCTCTCCCTCCTGGTAACCATGCTGCCACCGTCCTACTGGAAGCAGCCTTCTGGAGCTTTTTCAAAGGAGTCTAAAGCCGACCACACTTCTACTACTGAGTTTGAAGTGCTTTGTGACAGCTACGCGTCTATTCCACTCTTCACCACCGGCACCAAAGGCACATGAATGATGGGCGCGCGGGCTTACCTAGTCCAGTCCGACGACCACTTGCTCTCCATCACAGGCCCCCAATGATCACGAATCATCTCATCTGCTTCTTATCACCGAACGAAACTGCAATTTGCCACAGAAATGCTTAGCCTTGACTCCCGGCTCTCCCTCCCACATACATACAGATGGAGCGCACTGACTAGAGGAAGGTACCGGGAGATGTTGGAGACTTTGGGCGCCCAAGGTAACGGTAGCCAGAAGGCCGGAAGCCCGAAGCAAGCAACTCCGATGTGTGATTCACTGCCTTCACAGCTGGCAGAAGCGTGAAGTGTCGAGGGGTGTGGCATATATACCGGGCCTCGATAATTCATCATGCGCGTGCTAGTGCGGACATGTTGAGAGTGATTCCGTCATATCTGGCCATGTTTACGCCCAAGGGACAGACATGCTGCTACAGACACTTCCCACCGTTCAAAAAACGGACGTCTTCCAGGCTGTGTCTTATGGGTTGAGACCAGATAGGATATCCTTGAGGACTGCTGTGCATTATGAGTGTCGGACGGGAGAGGGTTTGCACCGGCTCTTACAACCGCCGGGACCCATCACTCATGCTTCTCCCATTTTCGGACTCCGATGGGAGGGTGTCCGAAGATTTCAAGTTCCTGCCCGGGTTGAAGTGGGAATTGCAGGAAGCCAGACACACTGGATGTTGAGGCCGTGGGAAGAGCGCTTTGCGTCGTACCTACCTGCTCTGAGAAATGTCTTTTCTCATCCCCGGTCCACGTTAGCTCTTTCCCTACGCAATTGGTGATCTGCACTAACGGGGTGCAAGTTCATGCAAGTCACTCCAGCAGAGCTTGGTACCTAACGGGCATCGCCAAATCGGTCGTGCGAAAAAGTACACCTTGGTCTCGGGTACATCCGCACATGATAGTATCATCAATGCGCTAGAACGCGGTCATGGCGTCGGCCTCCCCCTCCCTTCCCCACCATGCCCACCATCGCGGCTTGTGCCAGGATCCTCGTTAGCGGCGTAAAGAAGACTTCGCTGCAGGTAGTAACAAACCGTACATCAGCGGGCAAAAGTATGGCGGACACAGTACAGTACACTCCGACACCCACTGCGGGTGAAAATCTGCTCTGGGGCTGGTCGGTCCCCGCGTCGGGCGATACATCGGCGCACCGTAATATACACGCCAGAAAGCGAGGAGCGGCGCGGTCTTTCCCAGTTTTTACGTTTTTTAACTTTGCTCTGCCCGAAAACTTAAAACTCCACCACATTTTATTCCTCGTCCTCTTTCTTCACCTTTTCTACTTCTACCACCACTTATGTAGCAAGGACTCCCTCCACCTTTCTTCCCCATTCTGCTTTCCGCTCTTCACTTCTCTTTTCATTGGAGTCGTCTGCGTTTGCTTTGCCGTGTGTGGTGCACATCTCCAGAGGGTTTCATTCCTGCCTTACTCGCACCAAACGTCCTCTTGGCTTTCGGCTTTCTTCGATTATTTCTCTCGTGCCTTGCGGTTGTTTTCCTGTACCGCCAGCAACCCCCAAAGTCGTCGTTAGCGTCGTGACAAGGTCCGTATTCTATCCTCCTCCTGCTGGTGCCCGTCGACGCCATGCTGAACTGGCGGCTCCCATAGCAATTGGTCCTGTCCCTTCCTCCAGTTGGAAAAACACGCAAGGACACTGCTCAGCTTCCAGTGCTGTTAAAGAGTAAGTTCAACCACTTGACTATGTCCTGCTTCCAACCCGGTCTCGTTTCCCCTTCTCGCCGTGCTCGCAAGCTCCGTGTGCCGCGGCAAGCGATATCCTGTTCGTCGGCGTGGTGCCCGGCGAAGCTCGGCTATTATGTGACTGTTCCCACGCTCTCTCGCAAAGAGCTATAGGGCATCTACCGGATTGGCCCATCCAACAAACGACTTCGATTACACGCGATTCGAAGACACGAGCACTCCTTCAGAGGTCCGAGGGTTCCCGAACTGCACTTCCCTCTCCGTCCTCCGACGTCATCCCGAGCTCCGATCTCCCAGACCTCGTTACGCTACCCACACGGCACGCTGCAACGCTGCTTCGATAGAATACTACGTCCCAAAGCGAGAGATGGAAAACAGTGAATGAAACAGGAGGGCCTTGATAATCAAGGAGGGAGGAAAACAAGATGATACATGGAGACCGGTGGGCCACGTCGAGGACCTCACAGGCCAAGAGATCTTTCTGTGTGTTCTCAGGACAAATGGGTCTCTGGATAGTCCGTTGGAGGATTTCGTGGTGTCCACGCCCTCTCTCAGATCCTTTGCTACAGCGATCCTCTCCTCTCGATGGTCTTATCTGTGGGCAGCGAAGATTCGTATCCCGGCTACCAACATCTACATTCCAATCGGCGAGACTTTCTACCTCCCAAGTCTCCAACGATCTCTTCGCGGCCTACACGTCCCAGGCTTGGGCCGCAACGGGACGCCTGCTACTCGGCGTGTGAGACGGTACACGGGCGGGCTTTCAAAGAGATGGATCAAGAATGGGACTCGACGCTATCTACATCTACAAGGCACACGGCATGCAGATGGGCAAGTGGTCGGTCTTGACGCCGCTATGCCGCACCCTCCGATACCAGGTTCTTTCGTCCTCCGTGGCCTACGACGAGCTTCGCTCAGCAGTGGCTCTAAGCTGGTTCAAGGGTTGATCCGTCAGCGGCCGGCCTGGCCCAACCCACGCTAGTGCTGAGAGCGTGTGCAAAGAACTTGCTTTGCATAAACCGAGCAAACATTGAAGCTGGGATGACGGAGTTGCCAACGGATGCCGCCTTCATCTTGCACGGACCGGCCTATTCATGCTATCTCAAATGTTTACTAATGCTCCGACTCTCGCAGGTCTCCGCTGTTCTTTCTCTTTCGTCCGGAAATCTTGCCGGATACAGGTAACCACCATCTTCTCGTCTTCGCAGTTTGTCGTCTCATCACGGCCAACTCGTTCGTCATAGTACGTTCTTGTTAGGCGTAACGGTACTCTAAGTAGCGCTCGATCCGACTGCAGCTCAACATATTGCTTGTTGAGTCCACTTCCGCCCGACACCGGTGAGTGTCTGCCTCCTTCCCTCCTGTGTTTGTACTTCCCTTTCATCCCATGTGGTGAGCACTTGAGCACATTAGGTGTTTCGCATTCTGGGCCTTTGCATATTGGCAGAATCCTATTGCGTCACAGACGGCCCTATTGTGTGTCTCTGCCTTAAAAGATCAGGCAGCTCATTCTGGATGTCGGGGTATAAATTGTCTCCTGGAGAGTCCTTCTGGCCTGGATCGTCTCCTTCTCACAACACTCGTCACAACACTCGTCAAAGCTAACAACATGAGGCGTATTCAGAGACGCGTCACGCACTTGCGGCACATACCGCTTACACCTAAACCTCGCAGCAACACGCTCGCCGAGTTACGCAACTTGTAAGTGTTGATCTTGTTGTTTATCTCCGGCCCTTGCTATCCCAGTTTTCCTGCCATCTTCCCAACTGCTTGCGCGTGCTGCAGGCGCGCTTGCGCAGTCTGGCAAGAGGGTTTTGTCTGGACTCGGCCGAGTGACTGAGCAGTGCCCACATCTGGCAAAATATCGGGACCGCAGAGCATTACTCGAAAATTTCTCCACTCTGGCAAACTTCCATCCTTGTCCTTCACGCAGTTCCTGCCTTTGAGTTCTACGTACCCTACCCTACCTACTACTACCGCCTTCCACCTGCCCTGACCTCTGCCTTACCTTCCACTCTTCCACCTCAGCAACCCTTGCCTTGCGCAACCAACTTGCTGTCGACGTGGTAAGGCCTCACTTTGCACCTTCCACCACTTCTTTCACACTCAAGAAGAATACCTTCGCGGTTTTCGTCCTTGAATCTCCCCGGCCCCGCGTTCTTTTCCGGTACGTTTGTTCATCTCCAGGACAACAGCCCAGAGTTCGGACAAGGACGAGTCCAGTCATTGCCCAGCCGTCTACACTTCTTGTCATATCACTAAGCTTTGCGCTTATATCTGCCTTCCTACCTTGCCCATACCCACTTTCCCCCAGCTTCCTTCATTGTTCCCGTGGCAACAATCCCCTCTCTTATCTTTCTACTTTGGACCCTTCGCCAGCAGTCACACGCGTCTTTCATCTTCCCCGCTTCGTCTTATACTTCATCATTCCTTTTTCGATCTTCTGTCGCATCCGCCTCACCACAAATGTCACCTGTCGCCGAGATCTCATGCTCTCGTGTCGCTTCCTGAACTAGACTGACAGCGCAAAGGACCATGGCCGATTACACTGCTCCCGGAGCCCCCGGCACCAACAACGCCGCTCCTGCCATGAACGGCAACTCCGAGGCCAACTTCCAGGCCCCCGCCGCCCTTGTTCAGCCCGGCACCAACGACTCCAGCAAGACCCTGTGGTAAGTAACAAGCCGTTAGGCTCACCTTTTACCTTGTGTTCACTGCGGCCTTTTTTTGAATGAGATCTGACTTTGGTTTCAGGATGGGCGAAATGGAAGGCTGGATGGACGAGAACTTTATTAAGAACGTTTTCACCACTGTCCTCGGCGAGGCCGTCCAGGTTAAGGTCATTCGCGATCGCAACTCTGGGTGAGTATCTCCGCTATCTTTACTTGATCATCACCTTGCGTCCTGCCGCTGCTGTATACTGACATTATCTGACCCACAGTAACGCCGGTTACTGCTTCATTGAGTTTTCCACCCCGGAGGCCGCTCAGAAGGCCCTTAACCTGAACGGCACTCCGGTTCCCAACAGCAACCGTGCCTTCAAGCTGAACTGGGCTTCCGGCGGTGGTCTGATTGACCGTCGGTGCGTACATATTTGCTTCCCATCCTTTAACATGTCACTAATAGCAATATAGCGATGACCGTGGCCCCGAGTATAGTATCTTCGTCGGCGATCTGGGTCCCGAGGTCAACGAGTTTGTCCTTGTCTCGCTTTTCCAGTCTCGCTTCCCGTCCTGCAAGTCAGCTAAGATCATGACCGATGCCATGACCGGCCAATCCCGCGGCTACGGATTTGTTCGCTTTTCAGACGAAGGAGATCAGCAGAGGGCGCTCGTCGAGATGCAAGGCGTTTATTGTGGCAATCGTCCGATGAGAATTAGCACCGCGACTCCGAAGACTAGGTTAGTTCTTTGCCGTTTTAGACTTCTGAATGTGGTCCTAACACTTCTTAGCAGAACTCACCAGTACGGCGCTCATGCTCCTCATGCTGCCAACGCCATGATGGCTCCTGTCCCCACCCACGCGGCCAACCTTCAGTGGGGAGTTCCCCCCCAGCCGTATTATTCCGGTTTCAACCCGATGCAGCCCATGAACCAGTTCACCGACCCCAACAACACGACTGTTTTCGTCGGCGGCCTCTCCGGCTACGTCACTGAGGACGAGCTCCGCTCCTTCTTCCAAGGTTTCGGCGAAATCACCTACGTCAAGATCCCTCCCGGCAAGGGATGCGGTTTTGTTCAGTTTGTCCACCGCCACGCTGCCGAGATGGCCATCAACCAGATGCAGGGATACCCGATCGGCAACTCTCGCGTCCGTCTCTCCTGGGGCCGCTCCCAGAACAACTCCGGCGTCGGCACTCCCTACCGCCCCGCTCCCCCTCCGCCTCACTACATGGGCCCTCCTCCCCCGCCCGGCCCTGCTGGTCCTTATGGCGCTCCCCACTTCGGCGGCAACGGTGGACCGCCCCCGGCTTTGGTAGGCCAACCCTTTCACCAGTATACCCCGGCCCCCTCCCCGGCTCTTCTCACGGCCCCCTCCCCGGCTGCTTTCACGGCTTCTTCCCCGGCTACTTTCACGGCTCCCGAGCCTTTTGCGGCCTACGCAGCTCAGCTTACGGGCCCCCCGCCCCCCCCTCCCGCGCCTGTCCCAACTTACGCAACTCACTACTCGGCCCCCCCGACCCCCCTCCCGGCGACCTTGGAGGCGACCAACCCTGGACGTCACCACCAGCACGCTAGCAGAGTTGCTAGTGGCAGAGTCGCCAGCCACCACACCAGCAACGGCCGTATCACCAACGGCCGGATCAGCAAGCCTAAGAAGAATGGACCCAGTGGTTCACATGGCCAAGGTGGCCGCTTCTCCCGCCGCGGCGGAATGAAATGAGACTAGGGAGCCTTACAACCTCTGGAACTCACTCAACCCATACGACCTAGCATGACAACAACAACTTTCTTCAATCCAACGTTTCTTTGCATTCAACAACCTGTTCTTTTTTTTCAACAACATTTCAGCCTGTGCTAACAACAACATTAATAGTAATGACGCTCTGCCTATGCTTATGGTTGATCATCGCTCGGCGTTGGGGTGTGGCGTACCGGCAATCAAAACGTCCCCAGGTAACCGGTTGGCTTGAGCCTTTCCCATCATTCTTCTCGGTCCGATAACCACGACAAGGTGGCCACTTTTTGCTCGAGTTGTTTGTCGTTTGGGGTTTGCTTGGGGCGTCGTACGGGTCTTTCTGGTCTACTCTACGAAATGGCTTGCTGCGCGGAGTTTTTCAAAATGATCATGGGTTTTACGAGGGAAAGAGGATGTGGTCTAGTCTCAAAATTCTTGCTTGTCAATGCGTCTTTAGATTGGTTTTACGGCGAGCATTGTTGCTTTCGTTCATTTCAGCTGGACGATCGAGCGATGGGAAGATTTTCCGCAACCCAGATACAAAGATATCTTGACAGATTCCTCACGAGTTAGCTTAGGTTGGCTTTCACAGTTTCCTGTGCGTGTGGCGGATCATTTACGGGTTAGCATCGCTAAATCACTTCACTATACTTCGTTTCGTTATGCTTTGTGCTTCGCAGTGTTTTGTCCTTTGTTGCTCTTGGTGTTTCGCTATGATCTCCACCCAGCTTTGCTGTGCCCTTCATCTTGATTATCCTTTCATGCTTCTAATGCTATGCTTGATGCATCGTGCGTCGCTCCCCTCATGCTTAATATTGATACCTGCAACCAATTGTTTCCCAAGCCCGAGCCCTTCCCATACATGGCTATGGCTGACCATTCACAGGCCGGATTTTTACTACCTGTGTCACGACCATCCATATCCCGGAGACGAACTATCAGCCATCCATGATGACATTTCTGAATATGGTGTGATGTGGTGTTTCGTGCATAATTTCACTCAGTAACGTTTATTGTGATCATGGCCGAGCAGCCCCGTCCACTGATATCTGCCGTCACGGCCCGTACACTCCGATGATTCTCTAGGGTCTTTCGAGTCGTGAAAAAGGGATTCATCAAGACACACAAGTAATATCAACACAAAGAGCTAAGTCGGCATTTACTCCGCGTGCACCACCCTTTTCTTAGAGGTATACGTGCACCAATCCCCATACGTGCACACTAACAAGTCTTACAACGAGAGACAACAAGCAACAACGCTGCATGGCTTCTAGGCTTACTGGACTAGCTCGTCCAGGATCCGGGAAGGCTAAGTTTGGGTATTGATATGGGAATTTCATTCAGCAAAAAAAAGAAAAAAAGAAAGGAAAAAAAAGGAAGAAAAGAATCAACTTGAGCAACATATGACAAATAGGGGCAGGCATGTACTCACATGACCATATGACTTGAGTGATGGTATATCTCAACGCCGAGCTCATTTCCGCCCTTACTGACACGGATTACTATAGGGACGGTCGGTTTGGAGCTCAAAGACTACTCGGCAACCTCATTTCATATCACCCGACATTTCAAATTTCTCTAAACTGCCCTCCAAGCTCCAAGTGCCCAACGACGGGAACAAGATAGGTACGTTAGGAACATTGTTGACTACAGTGCTCCAATTTCCCTGCTAGAGTTTCCTCCGGTTCCGCTAACAACACCACTTCCACTTACTCGGGCTCTCTCACTAGTTCTACTCTGGCCTGGCACTGGGCTCCTCCCCCGTTTTAACTTGGAAGGTGCCTGCCTACACCGCACGCCAGCCTTGCCAGCCGGTAACAAAGCTCCGGGTTGAACGTCACTGCCCTAAACCGGTAGCCAGCGGCAACCAGCCCTAACGCGTCATTCAAACTAACCCAATCGGAATCAAATGCTGATTGTTATTCTACCGCTCTCTGTTCGAAATTACAGCCTTGACCGCTCTACTGATTTCACTTCTTCCTGCACTCTGGAGATCGAGTGACCCGATCCACAAAGTGACTCGTGGGGTCTAGATCGGGGGTCTACCGGTCTGGGTGGAATGAAAGGAGATGGAAGCGCTTCCGTCCGAAGTTCATGGGAAAGCCTGCTGTCTTTGTAGTATGCACAGATAAGAAGGAAAGAACAGACCGGGATGGGGTCATTTGACTGGCATGAACCGACGAGCCCCCTCCCCTTGGGAGTTCTGGAACGTCTAACAAAATTTAATAAGGCGAGAACAAACTGATTCGGACCGTAGCCATCAAGGTCCTCTGCCTTTGTCCGCTCAAATGCAACTTCCTGGATGAATGAAAAATGGAGGGCAGTCAAAGTGGAGTGTCGTGTCTGCCTCCTGTGCCTGCCTGCTGGTCCAGATTCCAGAAAGGCAATGCTGTTGGCGCCTGCCAAATGGGTCCGTTGGCTCTGGGTTACACACAAACTCGACGGACCGCAAGGCGGTTCAGATGATAAGGAAAGCTGCGCCTCACAATCTCTAGGGGATCCGATGACGAAGGCACGACCGGTAAAGATTGTTGGAGATGGAAATAGCTAGTGATCGGGCAGGTAAGTCTGTGAGATCACTCAACGAAAGACGGGGTGCCTGTTGAGCTTCCCCTCCTTCCTTAGGGCTGGCCCGGCGTCTCGGGACCGAGGGGCGCCAGGCAGCCATTAGGAAGGAGCGGGGGCAAGAATCAAGAAACGGAGGGAAGAAACGGAGGAAGAGAGGGAGGGAGGGACGATGCCTTGCCAGGCGGGTGATGCCAGCTGTCTGCTCAACAGCAGCTGGAACATGGCCGAATCTGATGTTGACACTCGTAAGCCGACACTTGAGAGTCGATCTTTGAGGGTAGGTACTATAAAGAAAGATGATCATGATTGTAGCAGACCAAGAAAAGAAGAATACCTATGCAGCTCAAAGCAATTGATTTAAAGAACACAAAGATGAAAGAGATGATGACGGGGGAAAAGGGAAAAAAAAGAAGAACGACCGACTGCAACCGGCCCAGCCCGGAGTTGAACCGGGACCTGCTTGTTTTCGCCTTATTGCTCGAGGTCAGCTTGAGCCTTACTAGCTACCCTACCTGTGTGCTGCCCATTACATCACAAGACCATTTGGTTGTAATCGTTCGTTGCGAGGTGGGGGTGAACTTCGTCGTTATATAGCCCCTTTCAAGTTCTCACAGGCAGATGCAGTACAACAGCAATCAGCATGTGAACTTGTTGCAGGCGCTGCACTTGGATGTATGTATTGTCAATTGGCTCGCATTGTCCATTTATTATTTGTCTAGTGAAGTTTGTTGTCCATTTGGCCTCGCTGTGAGACGTTTGAGGACTGGTGCGCATGTATCGCAATGCTCTGCATTGTGGTTATGCTTTTCTGTCGAGTTTCGATCCATATGATGCATCCAAGATTATTGATATTCCAACTGTTTGGCTACAGTGATGTTGGTTCTTGCTTCAAGATGCAAGACGATGTAAACATGACCACTAAGGAAGTTATCGTACCTGGTGTCTCCCTTCAACGGCACGATATAGGGTTTTGCTCCCAGAGGTTCCATGTTCCTAGTATCCTGAATTAACCATATTGACTCCTTCTGCCACTTGACCACCATTTGGTTACTTCTTGTCCATATTTGCGTTTACAGAGAAGATTGTAACACCTTGCATGTCTTCCTGATAGCACTTGAGTAGAAGCAACTTTGACTACATCCAAGATGTTACACAGTTTTACGCACTTCCCACCACTAAGGGTATTAGGTACTAACGGGTTTAAAAGATTTCATTCTATGTTGCTTTTACTGATTGTTTTGTTTAAGACGGAGAACTTCGTTCCATCGCATGTTTGGAAGCTTGGTGGTCAGCCTTATAATTGAGCCTTGAGCGGCCCTTGATCTACTGTCGACTATCGTTTCCTTGAAAGAGAGAACTTCATGTCTCGTGCTACCACCTTGGGCCTGACCCATATACCTCTCCTGACGACCTTCATCGCTTGAACGGCGTTTTTCATCGTTTATTCGGCCACAAACTAGGTATCTTTGGATGATCTTCAATGATACCACGGTTCACTTGCCGCCCCCCGCTGCTACCCCTGAACACAACGCTCAAAGAAGCAAAACATCAACATGCTACCCTTTTCAGACATTTAAAGGCCAATGAACACCACATATCGCTCGCCTCTGGGTTGCTCAACATCGATACAAACACCACATGCCATTTGCAGGACAAGCACCCAGTAACATGGCCACCAGCTTCCACAGCACATACAGATATGTGAACTGCAAGGGGAAAAGTATTCACTCGTAAGCAGTGCCAATGTTCACAGTGCTGTAGGCGGCCGTCATTATTGGCAGGGATCGCTGGTGACGTCGGGTCCGGTTTTAGGTTGTCGTTGGTTCGGGATGCATCCAACCACGGGTTCTGGAGAGGAAAGGTTCTTGACTGGCAGTGGCTCAAGAGAGGTCCCACGGGAATCCAACCTTGACTGTTTTTCTAGGGACACTGGGCGGTTGAAAGTCTATGTACATGGAAGACGTTCTTTACCTCCAAGAACCAAACCGGACGGAAGCGAGCACCGAACTCTTCTAACCAAGACATCGCCTGCCAAAAAAAATGCGGACTGTAGTCGTCTTCAACACGACGAAAGGACGAGATGTGCAGTCGTATTTATATCCGAGGTAGCATTCTCGATCGGGAATCGTGGGTTGTGAGGGATCGTGTGTGGGTAGGTAGCATTTCGCCAAGCTCTCCCAACCCCAAAAGTGGCTTGCCCCTATTCCCCTTTCAGACAGGCAACAGCCCGTTATACAGGCGTGCTGCTTGCTGCAGCCTCTCTGCACATGCAGGGTTCACGACCTGGTTTGGGTCTCGCAGGAATCTTTGGTGGCTGGGGTTTTCCGTTCGTTCGCTGTTCCGAGTCGTCGGTTGCTGGCCACCGCTGGGCCACCGCTGGGCCCTGTTCCGCTAGTGCTGAGAATTGGTGCCGTAGTACCCATGTTGGCTGACGTTGGGAGCTGAGACTCCATGTCGCTGTTGATGGCTGGATGCCTTTATGATGATGGCTTCCTCCTCTTTAACGTTCCACCGCTTCTTTTCGTGTTTTCCCCTCTTCTCCCTTCTGTTAATGCTCGGACGACGACGGCGACGACGACAACTCGATATCTGGAAGCGGCTGAGCACTGCTAGAGATTAGCTTATGCTTGGAAAGCAGCAGTGTTGAAGGAAACCAACTTTTGGGAAGACTGAAGAAGGAGTTTGAGGTGGTTGGTGGCTTGGAGCCGACCTCTAGAAGGACTCATTCGACAATCCCGACAACCTCGAGTTTTCAACACCGAGTTCCGAAGAGTTTCCCCGACGTTTCACAGTTCCGGCTTGTTTAGGGGTGGAGGCAGGATTGGAAGGTGTCAGCAACAGTGACTGAACGTGCGTGGAAGGTATGGATGGATGTCGAACGGGGTTCTCGAAGCCTTTCGAGGTATGATGCTGGCCCGGGGCTTGTCTTCAAGCTGTCGCAAATCCTGTCCCGGTTCTTGGCCCTGATGTATGAGGCGGGAATTCTCGCCGTAATGGGTTGGTGGTACCATGGATGGAAAGGAAATCCCAACGCGAGGGTGGACTTGATCTTCCCGTGCTTCTTTCCGGTACGTCTCTCGGCTTAATAAAGTTGGAGTTGTAGGGCTCTTGCTGACATTGAAGGCATAGCTGGGCGTGGCTGTTCTTGTGAACACTTATGAGATCGTCTCTTTCTCATGCTTGGACCGGCGACGACCGATCAATGTCATTGCCGTGTGCTTCGACATCCTGATTTGCGCTGGTAGCACCTTTTGCTTCCTCCTTCTAGGGCTTATCGACAACGACCCAGTTCAAGACAGACTTAGAACGGACTCCACGCGAGAACGATGGAAGAGAGACCAGAGTAAAGCCATGATCTTCATGATTGTGTTTTGGTAAGTGGCCGTCTCGATTTGTTGGGTCAACGCAGTGTCTTGTGGGGAAGACACGCATCGACGATTGCTCCTTTCCAACATCGTATGTCTAGACGCAGGAGTTAAAAAGACATTCCCTCTTTAACACTGATACCGTTGCTGACTTCAGGCCTTCTCAACACAGCTTTCTCCATGCGTTGTTTGTAATCATGGCTTCGGTTGGGTGTGTGTACTCAGGGGTGTTGAAGAACAGGGCGCGAAGGCAGAGGCGGATAGCACGAAACCGAGCGCAGGTGGTCCGGTTTGCAGAGGAACGGCGGAGGCGAATGGAGGTAGAGAAAGCCCAAGTCGGGGCTCCGGTTGAGGATGTCGGACAGAGTGAAGAACGAATAGCCGAACGAAACTCGAGGGGGACGGTGTCAACAGAGTCAACGGAGCTGGAAGGCAACGAACGAAACGAAGACGAGGGAACGGTTAGGTAGAGAACTGAGGCCATGTCCTAGCCGGGGCGGCTACTACGGTACTTGCTTGGGACCGTTGCTTACTTAGGGAGGTATATGGCTGGCCGTCTCTTCCTTACGTACCGTACCGTCTTTTCTTACGGCACGTTTGTTATCAGGTATCGTCGGACCGTTCATAGGCCGTAGGTGCCTTCTTCGTCTGCCTACAAGCAAGGCTGCTCCGTTTCAGGTTGTACTTTGGGACTTTGCAAAAAAATCTTGCCCTACTTCCCCGCACAATCTCCTCGACCTTCCCACCAAATTCTTCAACTTTTTCACCTCTCAAATCTGAGCCATCAAGAATTCTCTCTCGCATCCCACTGACTTCTTCAACTTCAACCTTCAACTTTCCACATCATCTACACTGCAACCCCAACCTTGCACTCAACTTCTCAAGATGACCCAGATTCCCTGGCTTGACATCTTTGACGGGCCCGTCTCCAACGCCTCAGAGCTCAACTTTGCCTCTACCAGAGCTCGCGCGGAGGACGCTCTCTTCTACCCTCCCAGCAATGAGAACTCTCCTGTGCCCCCCTCGCGGGATCGCACTTTGAGGACGAGGCCCCCCACCCAAGCTGACGAGGACGAGAACTTGCGACGCTTCAGCATGAGGCCCCCCAATCAACCGATCCTAACTGACGAAGACGCGTACTACGCGGCGCAGCTGGAGCTGATCCGCAAGAAGTACATGCGAGTCATGGACAAGAAGAAGTCGCCCCCTCACCTCGCTGTGAGAATCTGCAAGAAGATATTTCATGGCGCTTTCATGGCTGCCTTGTTCTTTTCTCCTCTCCTCCTCCTCCTCAACAAGGCACGTCGTGCCGCAAGGGGTTGAGTCCCTCCTCAAGGGCGCCCCCTTCCTGTCAAAGTATTGTGAGGTAAGTTTGATCATCCAACATCAACGTATTCGTACCTTGGAGGCACGCACCAAGCAGTTGACTAGGAGTGCTAACACATTTCCCGACTCATCTAGACATCTCCTTCGCTCCCGCTGCCCAAGGCGGTCTTTGAGCAACAACAACCAACTGCTGTCTTTCGCGCCTCAACAGTTGTTGCTGATCCATTGTTTGTATGAGGTATGAGCTCCATGAATTGCCTTGACGCGCGTCCACCTGCTTGATACCTGTTTCCCTGTTTGAAAACACCCTTTGCTACGAGTTTGGGCATTTTGGGTCTGGCAAAGGGGCACACAAAGCTCAGTGGACACTCAAGCTTCTTTCACTCTACGATCATGTCAACACAATAAAGTGCATCTGGCTGACCTGGTTTGATAGTAATGTGCCTCGGGCCAGCACCACCAAGAAGCTGTCCCCCAAGGACAAGAAGAAGCGGAAGAAGAAGAAGTCCACCGCCCGTGGCACCACCAAGGCCTTCAGGAAAGTCAAGTTTTCTTGGCCCAAGAAGAAGGTACCTGTCGGCGACGACTGTACTGCCGACCACGTCAGGTAAAGTGCCGCTCCCATTCCTGTCACTCTTGCTATTGTATATGGTTGCTGACCATTCATGAACCACAGTGGTCAAATCTCCGGTTCTTCGATTGTGGCTGGCCGATGACGGGACACAACATGAACATCCGTCCCGTCATCGGCCAAGAATAACAAGCATCACCACCACCTCCACCGAATCCAGGCACACGCCATCACTGGTTGATTGCTACCAGGATCAGGCCCGGCGGAGACGCTACGCCGAGCACCCCCTCTACACCCTTTTCCACTACAGTGGTGGCGTGTGCCCTGGTTACACAGCAATATGTTTTCAACGGTCAAGAAGCTCTCCGCGAAGGTCAAGGAGCGTGTGTACTCGTCTGTACAGATCATCGACATCACCGAGGGGCATTTCAAAGCACCACTTGAGGGGGCCCTCAACTCAGGCCACCCCTCACATGGCCTCCCCGACGTCGAGATTCTTCCCGAGTATGATGGGACAGATGACCACGAGCGGCAGAACCGAAGAAGTTGCCAGACGTCGCTTGTCTGGGCAGTCCGAGTCCGGACCTTCCTACCGAGCGAGGTCATCTTCCGGCCGGTTTATTGGACCCAACGGCTTCAACACCAAGCCGGGGGGTTGAGCGGTAAGTAACTACCTGTAGATCCCTCGCTTCCCTTCTTATTCGAGACATCAACTAATCGTTCAATCAGTTCATCAACGATCAACTCATCACCTAGCGTGATCATCACCACCACCACCACCAACCAAGATGCCTTGCCCTCACAAAAAGCTCTACGAAAGGAGAAGAAGATGAGCGAGGAGGCCGGCGACAGCAAGAAGCGCAAGAAGCACGACGGCGAGACCGCCGAGGAGAAGGCTGAGCGCAAGAAGCAAAAGAAGATCCAGTTGGGATCCTGGAGGTGTAGCAACAGAGGAAACCGCTCGCTGGAGTTCGTCAGCGACCTTGTCATCGGCCGCCGACTCCCTCGCAACGAGTCCATCGGTGGGATCAGTCTTCGCCCTTTCGTAGGACACCTCGACCGTCGCAGCAGGGGCTGCCTTCACCCGCGGGGCGTCTTCGGTCGCCTTGTCATCGGCAACCTGACCCAACACGGATTCCTCGAGAAGCTGCAAAGCCATCTACCGCACTGTCTGCGTCCAAATCCAATGCCCCTCAGGCGGCATCCTCAGCTGGCAACCCGGCAAAGGCAACAAAGCCCAAGGAAGAGCCACAGTCCAGCACATCCAAGTTTGCGGCACTCTTGGAAGGGCCTTTGAGGTCCGCCTCACCTTTACCCTGGCACTTCTAGACCGCGGAGCAAGAATCCAGGTTGGCAGGACCTCCACCTTGACCTCACCTTCACTTCCGCTTGATCAGGTTGAATGTTCAGCGATGTAGATTTCTGCGCCTAAGATGGTAAAGGCCGACGCATCGCCTCCCGCGGAGTCCGCTCCTGATCCGAATGAGACGGAAGAACAGAGGAAGCGCCGCTTACGGAAGCAGAAGAAGGAAAAGAAGGAAAGAAGGAGCAGAAGGAAAAGAAGGGAGAAGAAGGAGAAGCTTGCCAAGGTGCCTGAGCACCATCGAACGACCCCGGGACGACCTCCAAACCTGGGCAGAAGTTGCGTGGGCTTGCTGCCCTCAACGGTACTCTGCGTGATGACGAAAACCAAGCTTGCTAGAACTGAGGGAGGTGGAAAGGCGACGGCAGAAAATGTGTTTGATTCCGTAGTGGTAACGGAAGAGGACAAACGGAAACCAGGGCAGTCTAGAAATATCATGCGAATACAGTATGATCTCAAACTTCTCGTAGTTCCTGGCCATGTTGCGAGGTCAAGTGAATTATACGGTGACTCTTATACTCGTGTGTGAGTGAACACAAACAGTTCTCGGTGCTTATTGAATGATAATGTCGAACCTCCTTGAGGTCAGATATCTTCTCCACGGATCATGACCATACTACGCATCTCCTCTGCTCAACGGGATCAATGCTGACGATAACGGCAACTGCGGAAGGATGAACAACTTAGGTGGAGAGGGCAAATCGAGCACAGAAGCAACAATATGGAACAGAAATCAAGTGTTTGAATGGGGATATCGTGTTATTGCATCTTATCAACATACACACGTCTTCTTAGGAGACCTGAACCCAAATGCGAATCCTCGACTGACGGACTGAAACATGCTTCCCGTACTGTAGTGATCCGGCTCGTGAAACTCCATGTAATCGATGTCCTTCGCGACAAAAATGCTTTCCCAAATTCATCCATGCATGCATCCCGAAAACAACAAACTCCTTATGCGAAATGTGTGGGGTATCCGATCCTTTACTTCTCCTCCTTCTTGTTCTCGGTCTTCTTCTCGTCCTTCTCCTCGCCCTTGCCCCTGACGGCGCCCTCGAAGCTAGTACCAACATTGGCAATGGTCTCGCCAACAGGCTTGCCGAGGCCGCCCGTGACGCTGGTGATGGTCTCGCCGAGGCCGCGCGAGGCAGCGCCGACGACGCCGCCGACCGTGTTGGCGACGGAAGAGGTGGTGTTTCCGACCGTGCTGGTGA